>JAIUND010000861.1:0-49719 GCA_034699125.1 Gisinianus flammeolus | reverse complement strand
TTTTCATGGCATATCTGTATATGAAATGAAGTCGGTCGAGAGGCAAAGAGGTACAGCGAGAGAGAGAGAGAGAGAGAGAGAGAGAGAGAGAGCGAGCATATGGGACACATCCCGTTGTATTCAGTTGCATGACGTACATATATATGGATTTTTGATATTTGTATTGGTACAATCATGTGAAATATATTTTATTTACACACGTATCTTTGATTGGGATTCCCCATCATGGAATTGTGGAAACTCACTTACGTACGTACGCTGCCTTAAATTGAACATGTAACATGGAAATGTCATTAGTCGTTTATCGTTAGTTGTTAGTCGTTAGTCTCCATGTGTAAATGTGTAAATCTAACTGGAGATGGAGGGAAATGTGATGCATAAATATTTAATCGAGATATCAAATCAAATCCCAATGATGGAAGTCTATTAATAATAATAAAGGGAACTTTCCCTATTTTGTATTCGTCTATCTACATAACGACGAGTGATGAGTTTCGTATAGAAGACCGTCATAATTTTATAATGCGAACTTATAATTGACCTAAATTAATTAATTTCCATCCAGTGAGGTTTCCTCTACTAATTTAGTTATGTACATTTGGTGCAAGAGTTTTAAGTGAGACCTTGCGACAGACAGACAGACAGACAATGTGTGTGTGTGTGTGTGTGTGCGTGTAGATACGATACATATAATTTCAAATTTCAAATGACTTGACAGTAAATGTTGTTATTGTTCATGGCTGGATGCTTTCAAGCTTCAACTTGTGTACAATTAGCAAGTCTATACTATGTGCAGTGCGTGTGCAGGTAGAGACACTAATTCCGCTTGCAGCTCCAAACTCCAAACTCCAAACGTGATGGAAACTCAAACTCAAATGTCTCTCCATACGTCCATTGTCAATTTCCCATGAAATCCTTCTCCAATTTCTATTTTTGAATGTTGACTTGTTCCAATAGTCAACTAAATTGAGAGTCGGAACTGTTGTTGGGAATTTAAATTCAATTTAAAGTCATTCTATTACACAACCTATCGAGATTTAAACTCGACGTATTTCACAACGTCTCTCACCATACCATGTCAATTCTATACTATATCCTAGATATCGTATTTATACGAATGTTCTTATGATGCATACAGGAAACTAATTAGATTTTTTTTTTTCTCTCTCTCTCTCTCAATTGAAAATGAAATTTTTCCACGTCGACTCGAAATCTAGAAGAATCAGACCAGACAATGTGACAAACTGGTAAAAGTAGAAAAGGCACACATATAAAATTCACTCGACTCGGAACTCAGAGAGAGAGAGAGAGAGAGGTTTCATCCTCCTCGTTAGTTTGCCCTTCTTCCTCCGCCCTTCTCCATCCCATCGAATGCGAAAATCAAAGAAAATGAGTATATAAGAAGCAGATTTGGAATTGGAGCTCATTTAAATTTCTCAAGATCCATACACAATCGCCTCTGTATTCTACTATATCCATTTCCCTATCCTTCTTTCTCTCTCTCTGTCTTTTATACCAAACCTTGGAGAATGTGAAGGAGCAATTTGAAATGATATCATTTCTCTCTCCCTCTCTCTCTCTTACTCTACTTTCTGGGTTAATAATTAAATAAATTTCGTTCTGAGTTCCATTTCATTCTCATTTTCATTTTTATTCTTCCAACCGACCGACTGGTGGCAAACCTACAGATACATTACATATTACATCCCACCATCCCACACTCCTACATTTTTTATCCATCAGTACAGATTCTGCTCCAAAATGGAGAGTGAACGAAAGAGAGAGAGAGAGAGAGAGCTCGACTAAATGAGCGGAGTTGAATAAAAATGAGAATGATGGAAGAGCAGTCGGCGGGGAGAGAGAGAGAGAAAGAGAGAGAAAGAGAGTGCTGTACAAGTGTACTTAAGTTACTAACTGGCTAAATGTAGTCGGTTCGTTCATATTTAAGTATTTCCATTTCCCATACCATATTTGCTGTTGGCTGGTAGGCATGAGAAATGAGAGGAGAGAGCGAGAGCGCGAGCGAGAGAGAAGATGATCATGGACTGTATTATATGAGAAGGAATTTCTTCATTTTCTAGGTCCTCCTTCTCTCTCTCTCTTCCTTTTTCTCTCTTTCAACTTGTTAACTCTCCATATCTCCGTCTCTCCAGCTATTTCCACAAATATTATTGCACTTTGTTTGCTCTCTCTCTCTCTCTCTCGTGCTGGTTCTGTCAAGGCAGGATCTGAGCATCTGCTGTATATTTTATGTACATTTCTATCGCTGTGCTCATTTGCTCGCACTTTCGACAGTTCTCAAGTTCTGACACAGCTACTGATACGAAACGATATGAAATGGATGGTGAGTGCAGGATAATATCAAATATGTAGATGCGATGAGGCCATCAAGTTTTCGATGTTTGACCAAAACGGCAATGGTAATGTCGAGGTATTTCATAAATATTTAATACTTGATGTTATCATTTTCATTTCCAGCTTCAGTTTTATATCAACGTTCAATGTGGAATTAAATGGGGAATACGATATACGATACCAAGTGCATTGAGCCAATCAATGATTTTCCCCCTGTAGGATTCGATTTCATCTTTGAGTCTTTTAATAGGCTCAAACTCGCTTCGTCGTTTCCTCCTCTCATCTCTGTACCAGGTCATTTAATGTATAGATAGAAAAGGATTTTAACTCGGTGAACCCGAGTTGAAATTACATTAAAACATTTTCAATCTGAACGACTCTTCATCTCAACTCTCGTCAACTTTCATTCCCTTCTCTCTCTTTCTCCCTCTTTCTCTCTCACTCTGTCTGTAGTTTAATCAAGTCCTCTCCATTTTCTCTATTGGACTTTTCATTGTACTGTCTGTAGTACGTCGTCCAATGTGTAATCATGCTTCCTTCCTTCCTTGTGGCTGTCCACGATTTCTTCCGGGTAAATGAAGAAAGGCAAACAACAGTAAATGTCATTTGATTTTATTCCACATATCCATTTTCCCCTTCAGAATCAACTTCAAAACTTCAAATTGAACTCCAGTTGGAACTTTTGCAGAGTTTCGATTTTTTTTTTGTTTTCTATTGAGCATTCAACGATGGAGCTTGAATGTCTTTTTATTAGTAGTTTTTCATTTGACATTTGATATTTGACATGAAAAAAGGAGAGAGAGTTGGGAGATGAGATAATCTGTAGAGAATTAGCATGATATCCAAAGAATAAGGATATTCGATTAGAATTATACACATATCCTCAGCATTAATATTTGGGATGGCATACAGTGAGGAAGACGACAGGACAAATATGAATAATACAAGCAGAAAAAATATGTCCTCCGTCCTTCTTCGTCTTCGTCATCGTCGTCTTCGTCATCTTCATCTTCATCCGGGGTCCAAATCCCATTTTCCATTTTCCATTTTCCATATTATACAATACGTCTACGTATACGATATTTGCAAAAGGGAATTTGTATATTTGCATTTAATCTTTTTTGTACGAGTTCCGAATGAGTTTTGCACTCTCCACTTTGAGAACAACGACGCGACGGCAGAAGAATCGAGATTGGAGAAAGACGAAGGAGAAAGAGCAAACATAAAATCAAGTGAACAAGTGAAAAGGAAAAGGAAAGCAAAGGCAGAGTTCTCTTTTGCCTTTGCCTTTGCGTTTCTTGGCTTTCACCGTGTTTTTGGGTTATCCCTTGTGGAGGAGACTTGAAGGAGTTCACATGGAATTTAAATGACTTTGTCTTTCTCTTTCTCTTTCTCTCCCCTTTTCTCTTCTTCACTTTCTCTCAGTAGTTGGTCTTTTGTACAGATTTCCTCTTCGTCCGTTCTCTCTTTCTTCCCTCACTCGACTGTCTCTGTCTCTGTCTCTGCCTCTGTCTCTGCCTCTCCAATTTCAACTCTACACATACATTCACATATTTTTATATTCCCTTACTATTCATCATCATATCATTTTCCTTTAGTCTAAAGAGAGTAAAGAGCTTCCCTCCTCCTCATCTTCTCCGTCTTTTTCTTCTTCTTCTTCTCCTCCTCCATTTGCATTCCCTTTTAACTTGTTTAAAGAGACTTATTCCGGAGGAGAAGGAAAGAATATAACAAACGTCGTCTTCGTTTCTTGGTTATATATATCGTAGGAAATCTGAATTTTTGAAGCTCAAGTCTCTCTCTCTCTCTCTCTCTCTCTCTCTCTCTCTCTCTCCCTCTTGCACTCTTTATCTGAATAATAATCCTTTGTAGGTCTTCTCTCGTCTACTTTATACTTTTCCCTTCCTTTTCTCCCAAACAAATGCACTCCGGCGGCTCTCCTTCGAACACAATCTTTTCTGTATGGCATCTCTTTTGTCCTCCTCCACCACCACCAAACCTCCCGAAACCACAACTCTGACATTTCAATTTTAGTATGTGTGAAAACTCTCTCTCTCGCTCTCTCTCCGTATATTACACAAAGAGAGAGAGAGAGAGAGAGAGGAAGACTCACTAACCTATCGATAAGATACGAGCAAGTTCATGCACCTCCCAAACAATTTCCACTAGGTCTCTGGCACTCATAATTTTTATGTCCACAAGTTTCTTCTTCTTTTTAACTATATAATCGATGGTCTATGGACGACGTTCTTTTGGGAATTTTTTGGGGGTGGGGTGGCATCGAGTTTTGAATTTTGAGAGGTTACTGGGAATTTCTATGACAAAAAAAAAGAAGGGGGGGGGAGAGAAATGACAATGTGGGGAGTATGAAGAAGGTTTCCTCAATTTTAATGCTAATTCCAATTGATCTAGATTGTTGTGGACCGGCTTTTCTCTGATTTGATTTGATTTCAAGTTCAATCTTGTCGTTCAAACTGACAATGGAGATGAAATGAGAGAAAAGACGAGATGATGGGCGTGGACGACATGTGATGACGCTCATTGAAAATTTGGATTTTTTTGGGTACACTACACGACGGGAAATTCAATATAAAATCATGAGGATGAGGATGAGGTAACCATGGAAATATTTTTAAAATATTTATATATAGGATTTCGAGAAATGAGAGAAAGCTTTTCACTTTCACGTGTAACGAATGATTTTTCACGTGTAACGAATGATTTTTCATTTACCCACGTTGGATTTTGGAATTCCAATTTGTAATCTTCAAATTCTGGAAAGGCTTAACATTTCCTTGCATAAATAAATACAGAGAGAAACCGTGTTTTTTTGACATTTTGTCCCCGTCAAATTCGTTCCAGTTCAACATGAATAAATATGCAGAGTTTTTCTTTACTTTGATGTTTAAGTTCTTTTGAGTGGAAAAAGGGTAAACATAAATACTTATATGTTTGTGTATCAAAAAACTGCAAAGGTTTTTTTTTCTTCAGTTTAATAAACCGTCATCTGTGGGGAAGAGAAAAGAGGAGGTTTTTGCATATTTTGTCATGGGAGATGATTATGATCATGGTAATGATGATTGTGATTGTTATTGTTATTTGGGTGAGCTGAACGGGGAACACTGAGAACTGAGATTGACTACATTCATTTAATGTGGATGGAAGAAGAAAAAATGTACGACCTTTCAAAAATTCATAAGGATTCATTTGGAGAAAATTGAACAATCATTTTTTTCTTATACTACATTCACTTTCACTACATGCTGTGATGCACATACTGCAAAAAATATGAGGAACATTTTTTGGGATTGACTGTGTGTGTGTGTGTGGTCGAGGTCGAGGTATAAAAGTATAAAAGGAGTTCATATTCATATGATGATGAACATCTCCAAATACGCATTAAATAACAGTAGTTGTAGTACACTGTGGCGTATGTAAGTAAATAGAACTCACTACGTTTTGAGCTTTCAATTTCATCAAAGTAAATCCTCTCATGTAGAATAAATAATTCCCGAGAAAATACACTGACGCAGACGACAAGAAGGATGGTTTCTTTTTTCAACCGCACACACACACACACAGATGATTGAAACATGTACCGGGCATGCGGATAAGTGCCCGCGGCTTGGTTTGGTTTGGTGGTTTGGATTACATTGCAAGAATTCCCTCGTAACTAGTAACTACAGATATAAACTATAAGTATGAAACGGGAAATCCTTAAAATATTTTTCATTGCTCCCTTCCCATACACGAGACACGAGAGAAATGTCAATTTCAATTTCAAACTCAAAATCTCAATGCTCCTAACTAAAGACAATTTAGTTCAATTAAATGGAATTCAATTCCATTTGTTCTCAGGCAAAAAAAAAAAATCCTCAGAAATTCAAATACCATTAGAGAAACTAATAAAAGAGAAAAGTAGAACAAGAAGAAAAAGTGTAGAATCTTTTAACCCTGATTTCCAGGGGGAGAACGACCAAAGGGAAAAGATGAGGATGATGATGATGATGTAAAATTTGGAATTCTCAATGTCGTCACTTATGTGAAAATACTAAAATACATGCGTATGTTCACACTCACAAATATACAGACTATACATTTAAACGAAACATATGTCAATTTCCATTATCTGTTAGATTTGTATGCTGTGTGCTTTCGCTTTCGGCGATCAAATGTCAGAAGTTGGAGTCATTTGAAGAAGTAGCAAATGGGGAATTTAAAATTTTGTAACCTTTAAATAAAATCCTCATGAAATGAAAAACTGTGTACTTTCGGCCCACTAAATAATAATAATAATAATAAAACCCGGCTAGTTTTGTTACATACATAATAATATATTGATATGAAACTTGTAGAGCTTTCTCTTCTATGTCCTTTTCCTTTCCCTTTCCCCTTTGACTTTCACCTTCCATCTGGTTTCCATTCATTCCGTCGACTCTCTCTCTCGTCTGGAAAGAGGATAAATTCTTCCCGGAAAATTCATGACGGAGATGACAGAGAGAACAAGAAATATGTATATGCGAGTGAATTTCATTATTTCGCAACCCAATGTGAGTTTAATTCTCATTTTAAAATGTGTCACACATGCCGAGTTAACTGACGAGACGGAACAACGTAACATAATTGAACGTCAATTCAAAATGTAAGCAAGCAATCGTAACCCAATCAAATTCCAACATTTTCCAAATGACTCAAATTCAACTATGTAATGTACAGAAAATATATCGTCCATCAGAACTCGAGGAATTTCGGATTCTATAGTAATTTATTCACATTCATAATTCATAACCGCACCGCGGACGAGTTCAAATATGTCAAGTATGCCGATTGAAATTCGGAATTCTCAAATCTAATCTCCAAATATTTGAACTTATGTGACTTAAATCAATACGGATTTCCATACGGATTGAGAATGAAAATATCCGATGAGAAAATTCCTTTGGTTGTGTTTACCTCACTGTTTGTTTCTTTTGTTCTTTTTTCCTTTTGAGCTTTGAACCTCGCCTTTTTCCTTTGTTGTGATGATTTCGCTGGGGAATGCATTATGAATGTAAATTTTTTTAGGATTCAATGTGACTGGTATGGTGCAGAATTGCTACGATTTGTATATTTCCGGAGCGGATTTTGCAACTTTCAACTTGACTCAAGTAAACAAATGGAAGACGGAGAACGAGAGAGAAAGAGAAAGAGAAAGCAAACAGATACTGACGTTTTGTTCTGTAGTCGAAGAAGAAGAAGAAGAAGAAGAACAACAACAACCTAAGGAAAACTTTAGTTGTAATGTTGGATTTCTATATCATTTCCAGTTAGAATTGAAGAGCCCTCTCAAAGTAAATCAATAAAATACCGAAATCCGAATTTCCGACTGCCGAAATGTCGGGATATTAGCATTAGCAGCTCAAGTGAGTCCGGATTTAGTTGTTGTTGTTCAAATTCAAGAAGGAAAGTCTCAAGGAATAAATTTAACATTGTCAGACAGTCAGTAACCACGTTCATTATTCATGTTCTCAAGTTCAGTAAAATAATACGCTTGTACAAATGTACACATACAAATGTACACATACACACAAACGCATTTCAATTCCCTCCAACAATTTTCCACGAGGAAGGAAATACGTAATATACCAAGAAGGAAACTAGGAAACTGCGAAACAAAGGGAAACACAAGTAAAGGCAAAAAAAAAAAAAGTGGAAAGGAAACACAACATGAAGCCAAGACCATGAGAAAAAGGTGATTGTGAAGAAAAATGTTCGATTGAATCCTGAGCAGGAAAAGTATTATAAAATCTCTCTCTGTGTGTGGGATTTGAAACAGAAAACAAATTCTCCATGGGAATTTCCTGGAATTTTCCTATATTTAAAAATGTAGACTTTGTTTTTTTTTGTTTTGTTGAAAACGTCAAGATATATGTTTTAGGTTCAGGGAATGAGCGACAGAATGTATTTTTTGAAGGCTAGACGTCACGAGGATTTTGTTTTAGATGGATCCAAAGGGAAAGGGAAATTTTATTAAAACAATCTCCATTCAAATTGGTAGGAGTTGAATGGCTTCTGTATGGTATGTTTGGTTTATTTAAATGTGAAATAATTTCCATTGGCACTATATTCTGAAAAAAAAAAACTAAATAGAAAATTGCGGCTCGGCTTTCATGACGTATTCCCATCACATCACATGCCATGCCACTTTCTCTACTTGCAGACAGTCGAATGTACAAAAACACAAAGCCTGTCAATTCCATACTCCTCGAAACTGAGTAAACATTGAGAAATGTGAGGAGCATAGCAAAACAAGAGATTCAGGGGAAGGAGAAGAAGAAAACAAAACAAAAAGGAACCAAACCGAATTTTCTAGTTGTATGTACAATGGATAAAATAAAATAAAATAAAACACGCTACACCTTCATGCTCGAAACATGTCAGGACGGTTTCCATCTTCGATCACAATCAAAAATAAACACGTACAACCATGATGATATTAAACAGAAGAAAAGGGAGACAGAGAGAGAGGGAAAATAGTCAAAGTAGGCATAATGATTTTCATTTCCACTTGTCACCGAGCACCAACCAAAAACACACACCGGCAGACACAGTTGGTTCTTTTATGTCCACGACCATCACTCCAAATGTACACAAACATTTATCTTTGTTTGCTTCCCGGTCATACGAACAAGCTATTCAAATATCCCTTTAAATACGTTGACTGTCACTCGGAAAACACATCATCAGCGTCCATGTCATCGTCACGTTCCCCAACAAAAACAAAAATACCCACCAACTCACCGACCAACCAACCAACCAACCAACCAAATCCAAATCCAAATCATGGACATTCGCATCCATCCGATCATCGACTACTACACGCTCACTTCTCTCTCTCTCTCTCTCGATTCAAGTCCATTCTCTCAATGTTCAATGCTTCAATGTGCAATGCTCCATGCAGTAGATAGATCGTCGTCTCCATATCCAATGGATATTCCGTTCAACTGACTTTAAAAGCCTCTACACATTTCCTGTCCAGCTTTGTATGGACAAGGAGAAAATCTTTTGGGAGTTTCATTCCAACTCAGTGACAATCCGACGACGACGACGACACACACATACAGGAAAATTCCCTTGATCAAAATCCCACGACAACGAACGACTCGACGTAGAAAGGAAAAAAGGGGGAAAGCCGAAGCTGAGACCAAAACCAAGCCGAAAATCGACAAATCATGTCAAAATAGAAAGCCAAAAAAATAACATACAGCAAGTTTGACTTTTTGTTTCATCCTCTCCTTCTCTCGTTCGTTCTCTGCCTCTCTCTCTCTCTTTTCACTTGACTGATGAAATATATCATGTTTATGTGTCAAAGGTATATCTGTGCAAAAGATAAAGATAAAGACAAGGGACATGACATGACAATGTCATGAGAGAAAACAGTTGAAGCAATCCCAATGCCTATTCATGTATGTTTGTTGCCTAGCACCAAAAATCTACTTACTTTTTTATCTCTGATTTTTGTGTTTTGTTTTATATCTGTATATTTATTTTTTTCTGTTCTACAATACTTTTGCTTCTGGTTTTGATTTACTTTGGACTTGCATTTGGATTTGGATTTGACTTTGGTTTCGGCTTTGGATTTGGATTCGATTCAATGCTTTTCCTCTCACAGTTGCAGGTATTAAGATTTCATGCAGTTTTCCCATTTGCCTTGATTCACTCGCTTGAACGAATAAATTCTTATTTTGTCTTCCCACACAACACGACACGGTGAGGATGAAATAAAAGAAAAGAGCATCTCTATGTGTGTGAAAAATGTGTATGCAGAATGATGTCAACGTGAGTTCTTCGTTCCCTCGTGTCTCTCTCTCTCTCTCTCTCTCTCTCTCTCTCTCTCTCCCACCAACCCAATCCACCATAAAGTACATGTGCGAAATGAGTGTAACATTTTCCATGGTCTGACTATTAGATTTATGAGTTTGTGGCGTTGGGGAAAGTGAAAGCGGGAGAGTTTGGATATTCGATGCTGGTTTTTGGCGTCTGATTTCTCCCCTCTACTTTCTCTCTCTCTTTCTCTCTCTCTCTCTCTCTTTCTCTCTCTTTCAAAACTTCGAGATCTGTGGGTAGTGTATTCTGTAATGTAATGTATATTCGTATTGGCTAGAAGGCATAATTTCGGCCCAGGCTTTTACAATTACTCTCTCTCTCGCTCTCTCTCTCTCGCTCTTGCTCTTCCTCTGTCGACTCTCGACCCGAAAGCTGTTGGCTTCCTTTGTGTCAAGTGTGTGAAAGTATTGATTAGGAATTTCCATGTTCGAGCCATAGCTTTTTTCTCCCTTCCTTTCTTTCCTTCCACAATGTGTCTCCCCTGAATATACATGGCGTATGTCTATGTGTTTGAACTTATTTTGATTTATGCAGGGACTCGTGTGTGTAGTTTTCCTCATATGAATGTACTACACACGATGACAAACATGGAGATTCATGCGTGCACATTATTTATGCTGTGACTTGGCGCTCTCCAAACTCCTCTCAACTAGACCAAAAGACGAAGAAGAAGAGGAAGGAGAAAGGAGAGAAAGAGAGAGAGAAAGAGAGAGAGAGCGTGGATGATAAGATAATACATAAGCCATAACCCACATGTGTGTACCTATTTGTATTTGAAATCAGGATTCAGGAACTTTCTAGTGTATGGGGGATTTTTTGTGTGTATACTTTACTTCGCCTCTGACTACACATCAATTCTTTATTATGCAACAGAGGAAAGGAAAACGAACGTAAACTGTAGGTAGAGAAAGTGTGGAGTGTGGCTTGGGAGTTTTGAGTTTCCACTTTATGATTCTGCACCACTCAGGGCCAAATCCGAAAACCGAAATCCGACATCCGAAATCCAAACCAACGTCATCATCATGCACAGTAGAGCATTTATTAATATTTCTCGTGGAATTTCAAATGTGAATTCTCTCTCTCTTGGTTGAAATGTCTCGTTCCTTTCCTCCTCAAAAGTTTAACAAGTACAAGTTTATACGCTTAACGCGCGCTCTCTCTCTCCATTCCGTTTCTCATTTGAGCGCCTCCATATTCTAATCCCGTAATAACCAATAACAATAGCGATAGCGATAACCCCCGATAGCCGCTCTATAGAAATAGTGAGTGAGTGTTTCTAAATCCAGAAATTCCGAATAATTTTACAGAGCTGTCGCGAGCGCTCGAGACCCTACAGCAACAGAAACAACAACAGACTGCGACGCAGTAGCATAACAAAAATAAACAACAAAGGAAGTTTAATGTGAGTTCATAGTCGATAATATAGATGTAATCCCATATTATTATCTTGCTCATTATAAGAGCACGTGAGTTGTCAATGTACATGAAGCAAATACAGAATGCCTATTAGTCAAGTGATTAACAATTTATGCTATTTACACTGTGTGTACAGTGTACACTTCCGACTTGTTTCTTTTTTCCAACAAATGAGTGCCAAAACAAAAACAAAAAAACGTTCTCTCCTCTCTCAAATCATCTGTACCTTATATTTCCCAAGTTCCCAGAAGTGAAAGCAAAACTTGCTTTACAGAACACTGAGTTTCACTTTTATCTTCCTTTTTTTTTGTTCTATTGATCGAGTTAGTGAGCTGGAGCATATGTATTTATTATTATGATACGGATATATGATATGGGGAAATGTGATATGGGAAATGTGGAAGGGGATTCTTCCTTTTCGCCATCATCATCCTCATCCATTCATATTTAATATCCAATAGCTCTAAAAATTTCTCTCACTTGATTTCCGTTCCAGAATTGGAATTATGACTCATTTGGCTGCTGCGTGTGGATTCCCTTAATGATATTTGTACTGTACACCACGCCACACCACACCACACAAGCACACATGGATTTATTTATTATTTTCTTCTCCCATTTGTAGCTGTAGTTTGTACATAGTTTGTACAGTATAGTTTCCTCAATCTCGTCCACCTCTCGTGGTTTACAAAGGTAATAATTTTCCTTTTGTTGGGATAATAATCCTCATTTTTTCTCTCTCTTCTTCCTTTCAATTTGGTCCGCTTTATTTCCCTCGTACACACCGATTGACTCTGTTTACACGATTCCCTTCACACAAAATACAAGCGTACAAAGAGTACAAAGTTCCGAGTGAAAGTGTGTGAAATGTGTGTGAATGGAGAGAGAAAGAGCGAGGAATGGGGAAATAATCGTAAAATTTTGACACGCTCACAATAATCAAACGTGTATCATTCACTGAGAACGAGAGAGAGAGATAGAAAGAGTCCTCGATATACGGATGATGTGAAGGGAATGTTTGTGAGGAGAAAAATCGAAATTGAGAAGAAGAAAATACATACGATACAATTCAAAGTATGAAGAAGTGAAGATAGAGATTGATGTTTAACTATTGTTGTATTGTATTTTTACATTCTGCATCCTCTGAGAATTTGAATGGGAGACGACGGCGTCATTGGTTTAGTCGGAAAACGTGGGATTGAGAACGTGTAGGAAATTCTCATCACTCTTCATTATGGATGGAAGCGAAAGAAAGTGAGAGAGAGAGAGAGACAGTGTGTGAGTGTGTCAGGTGACGAATTTGATAAAAGTATAAAAGGGAAATATCGGGAATCCAATTCAAATCCTGACTACCAAAACCAATGTAAATACAGATACAGATACAAAGAAATGCTTTCGTGTGGTCGGAGTTTTGGAGAAGTTTGAAGTTTGGAAGAGCCCACAATAACATAACAAAAATTGACAAATGATTTCAGTGATGTCAGATGTAACATTTTACAGTTACAGGTTACAGACAGTCTGAGAGAACTATAGCAATATCCTTCCCTGTATCCGCTTTATTATTGTATTATGTAACAAGATTTACTTTATATCCATATTTTTGGCTCGAGTTGACGGAAAATTGGAAATTCCCCCACAGTTTGTTTCTATTCATATGCGAGAATCCGAATCCCCCCAATTGTGAATTGTGAATTGTGAGTTGTGAATTGTGAATGGTAAATGGTGAATCCATGTGGATGACGGGGAAACTTTTCACTTTTTTTTTCTCTCTCTCTCTCGCTTCTTTGGCTGAGGACTTAAACGAATGAAAGCGACAGCATGTGAAAGTTCAATGGGATGAATAATTGTATCCTGTTCAAGTGACCAAGGTAATTTACATGATGAAAGATAGGTCGGTTTTGGTTACGGTCTCGGTTTCCGCTTCAGCTTTAGCATTAACTTCAGCTTCAGCCTCGACTTTGACTTTGGCTTTTTTTCCCCCTTTTGAATATCCCCTCTGTATTTGGCTGGAGCTTCTACACTCAACCTCTTTTTTCCTTAATGCAAGCTTTTCCATTCACTTCACAAGAAAAGACCGTTGACTATTCTCTCTCTCTCTGTACTGTTTTGCATATGTATATGTGTACACGATATGTGGAGGAGTCGTGAGAGTGTGCCAGGAGCGAGAACCCCAGACTGCCAGGAAAAAAAGAAGAAGAGCAGCTGGTTTACTCACCGTTACCATACCGCCCCAATGCACATATGGACTCCGTCTCTCTCTCTCTCTCTCTCTCTATTTCTCGTGTGTCAATCTGTTTTCCTCTCTCTCTCTCTCTGGTATGGGAAAATCCATGTAGAAATGTAAAATGTAGGGAAAGTACTACATAGACGAGGCAAATGTAAATGTGTCGAGTCTCTTCGTCTAGTTGTGAAGAGAAAAGGCAGGACAGAGAGAGAGAGAAGAGATTTTTTTAAAGGTTGGCTCGTAAAAAATGTGAACTGGGCTCATGTCATTCAAATAAATCATGTTTACTCTTGTGGATTGGAATGAGAGTACTTTTTTTCACTTGTTTACTCTATTCTGATTCTGTTTATTTTCTTCTCCTGCTTGTTCTCCCCCCGGTTGACGTTGAGAAATTTGCCAAATCACGTTCCTCTCGTTCACTCTCTCTCTCTCTCTCTCTCTCTCTCTCTCTCATCTAAAAAGAAACCTCAAAACCCGTCCCCTTCCATCGTCGCCCCACCCTCTTAAACTCTTAAAAACTCTCGGTATTTGTAGTCAACTGAAACTCGTAGAAATGTAGACGGTGAGTCTGTGTGTGTTGTGTCTCCAGTCGTTAAATGTGTGTAGTTTTGAGCCGTCTACGCAGCAAAAATCTGTTTCTGTCGCTTCAAAGACTGCAAACTCAAAAGGAAATTCAAGGAGTTCTCTGTGAGTTTGTGTGTGTGTGTGAATGGAAAGTCACTTGATGGTTGGTTACCATCACGGTTATCCACTTTTGAGTCACTCGGAAACAGTTTGAGCAACGCTCGAATAGAAAATTGAGATGATTATATAAAACGGAGTAACCAAAAACTCAAAGGAGGTAAAAGAGAAAAGCATAACTACATCTACCATACTCCCATTGTATTTATTTGTCAATTCTAGTGGGCTATGGAAATTAGAAAGAGGCAGAGAGAGAGAGAGAGAGAATGGCAGACTAGACAAACGACAAGCGAGGAATGGAGAAAAGACACGTAAAAGTTGTTGGTTTGTCTCGAGCTGATCACTCACACGAAATAAACTGGAATTGGGAGACGGAAAACGAAAAAGGAAATTATGTAAAATGTAAAATGTTTTCCTCTTTCTCCTTCCATTTATATATTTATACACGACCAACTTTTTTTTGTACTTTATTTGCTCTTAATTTTATTTTCTACGTTTTTGTGGCTCGTGGCTCACGTTTGTGATAGTGCTGTGTGTCTATGACTGACGATAATCAACTTGAAGGAAAGTACTCTCTATCTCTCTCTCTCTGTCTCTGTCTCTCTCTCTTGCTGCATTCAATTTTAATAATGTACTTACCCGCGTATGAACGAGTAAACGAATGACTTTTCATATGTAAAATGTAAAAGGTAAAAAAGGCCTTGGATTCAGAAATTCAGCTTGCATTCTATGGAAATGGTACAGATTATGGGTCATTTTTTTATGCATCAAGATTTTCAGTAGTTTAAAAACGAGTTGGGGGAAACAAGTGGGATTTTAATGGGATTTTTATATAAGATATCTGTATATATATTTCTGTACTTACTACTTACATAATATGTAATAAGAAAATGGAAAGGGACGTTCCATTGTCTAAATCTATGGTCTATTGTCTATTGTCTATTTCTATTTATGTCTATGGAATCCCGTTGTTGCAGTTTTAAGTAAACTTTTATTGCCATTATGTACATTTCATTATTCCATAGTTTCCATGCAGATTGGGCGACAACGAGTGCAATGCACAAAATCATTGAGAATTAATGCTACAAAAAATGAATGCAAGTTTGTCTCTGTGGGTTCTTTTCCCTGTTTTGTTCATTTCTGTTCTCATTTCATTGCATTGTACTTGTACTTGTAATCTCATGGTAAAGTAGTTGGTGATGCTTGAACAACTTTGACGTCGATTCTCATAAATTCCGACGAGACTCGACTTTCGACTTTCGACTCTCTCCAGTCGAAAGTCCTGTGGTTGGCTTTCCCATGTTAATTGTCAATTGTCATGTTTTTGTGTCCTGTTGTCTTTGTCTTTATCTCTCTTTTTCTCTTGACCTTTCCTTTTAAACTTGATGACGAGCAAAAGAGAAGAAGAAAGAAAGAAAGAAGAAGGAGGAAATATATGGAGCAAGGATTTTATCTGATGACAACCTTTTAGCAGTTTAGTTTATTTTTTATTTTACACTCATTTTCCTTTCCATTTTCTTCGCAGTTCCCCCCACCAAAAAACACTTCAAACTCTCATCATTATTGAAACTTGTACTTTTAACTTTTGAAGTTCGTTAATGTTGCATTCAGTAAACAAGTGATATTAAAAAAATAATTGGTTCATGAGATTCTCTTGAAATTTCCCCCTTGCATTGTGTAAAAGAGTAAAAGATGATTTAGATTTAACTGGCCTTGGATTACTGTACAAAAAAAACTTTTCAACGTGTTGTTGTTATTCAAAACTGGATGGATTACAACAGCCGATATTTTCCTTCTCTCTCTAGACCAAAGAAAATGGTAATCAAACGCAGCAGGTCCGACGGGAGTTTGAGTTGCTTGGTGAATAGTCAACAAATGAGTGGACTGATGACAAGGACAGACGTTGTTAGTTGTTATAAAAAGCAATCATGTTTTTCTCTTTTAGACCTTTGACTAAAAACAACCCAATTTACAAAAAAACAACTTGCAAGAGAACGATCCTGATTTATATTATTAGTTCAAGCTCTTCAATTAATCGTCAAGTCCCAACTGTTCCTTTGCTTTTGATTATTTTTGTTTGTCAATGGTGAATTAATTGGACCTTCTCTATTGAGTCCTTGCCTTTTCCCTTTGCCTGTGTCACATTTTTTGATCCGACAGCGAAAAAAAAATGATGCCTGTAGGTAAATCTACAAATGTCAAATGAAGTTGTGTTTATGTTTGTACATATTTGCAGTTTCCAGAGCTCAAAGGCTTAATAGTTGACGGTTTAAGAGTTTGCATATACCCAAAGTTTTAATCCATAATCCATAATCGTTAATTTCAAAACTCTCAACTCCATTTTAAAAGGCAGACCCTGTTCTCTGTAATATGCAAAGAGGCGCGTGGAGAAAGTCTACTCAAATTTGTCTATCACTTTGCTTTGCATTGCATCGCCTCGGAACGGAACGGAACGCAACGCAACGCAACAAAACGTACGTACAATTAGTTTGAGAGTTTCTAGATTACACAAGCAAATTTTGAGTCTAGAGAAATTATACTATAATTTAATCTCTTTCCAATTACACCCATGAAAATCCCTCTCTTTCTCTCTCGTTCTCGTTCCCTCCTCCTTTTGTACACATTTGGTCCTTTTGAAAGGCGAGCATCTTTCAAGCTTATTAAGCATGTTGGACAGGGAACAGATGGAAAGCGGGGCTCATCTCGTACGGATTGTGGATTGTGAGTTGGGAAAGTACAATATAATGAGAAATCCCTTGTGTAATGTGTAGCTTCAACGTTCAAGTGGAAGCACACACACACACACAAAAAGGGAATTTCTCATGAGTTTCAAAAATTTCCTCAGCTGTTTTTCATTTTTCAATGTGCTCAACGAAACACGAGGATTTCTTCTCGCGACTGTGAAAAAACGTACACATTTATTTTGTGATTCGTTGCACTTGAACATAGAAGTGAACGAGAATAGGATTTGTGAATTGTAAAATCTGCTATTGTACAGACATTGTATCGTAAGACTCTAGTCCGTTTTTAAGGACACTTTTGGAAGGAAATCCAAAAGATTTCTCTCTCTCTCTCCCCGACCAAAATGTGTGGAGAATAGACCGGATGGAAACTTGTGAGAGGAAAAATTCCGAGAGAGAGAGACAAACCGAGACTTTTTTTTAAAGTAATCTCATTAAATTAATACCATTATGATGATGAAAAATGATAGATGAAAGCACTATACAAATGTATGTAAATGTAAATGTACAGTGTATGAAATATTTAATGCAGAGAGTTGTACAGGAAAATCCCATTACAAGTTGAAATTTGAAATGGGGTTTGGTGGAAGCACCGGTGACGTCATATAGAGAATAGGATAGAATTTTTCTTGGAGAATATAAATTCTTTGGTGGGTGGGTTACCAGGGGAAGATTTGTGATTTGGATTTGGAAATCCGAAATCTAATTGACGCCATCCACATTAACTGGAATCACTTTTGAATAGACATTTGGATTTTATTGTACCGGGTATTTTATTTTTTTCTCTCTGGGGTAAATCTCTATCTTCTTGCATTGCACTTGCATTTAAAGTTGAAGTTGAATTTGAATTTGTTCCCAGATGTGTAGAAATACTGAATATAATCTGTAGTTGAGTGTTGGGAAGAGAATTTAATACTTTCTCCTCCTTTCCCTCTTTTTATACATGCATATTTCCATTCTCTCTTTTTTTTGGTGGATATAATTTAGTAAGTCCATTGAAGGGATTTGTTTTTTTTTTGTTGGAAATCAAAGGATTTAAGTGGGGAAATTGGAACGTCAGGAAGATGAAATTAAATCCCACGCACACACACACACTCACGTTCCTTTAACAAAATCCACGTACCGTATACAATATCTTATGCGTTCAGAGTAGACGAGAGCAACAGTCTAAAACTGGAACTGCAACTGGAACTAGAAAAAAAAACTATATATACGCATGCACTCGTTCTTCGTAGTCTCATTTTCATTCGGATTCTCGAGGATTCTTCTCAGAGTTTCCAGCTTCAATTCTCTCTCACGGAGTGAAATAAAATGAGGAAAAAATGTGGCTAGAAAAACAAAGACGAAATACGAGAAGGAGAAGAGGACTATTTAATTAAATGCATTCTCTCTATCTCTCTCCGTCTGTTCCCACCTTTGTTCTCGTGAATCATGAAAAGCGACAGTCTCTCATATGGTTTGGCTACATTGAGTCATTTCCTCTCACGTGTATATCTGTGAGTGTGTGTGTGTGTTCATCACATACAAATAGCAATAGGAATAGAGAGAACTGACAATGCAGAAGACGACACACACAGTCAGTCAGTCTGTCAGAGAATGGAAAAGTTTAGGAGAAATTTAATTTCCAAGTGAATCCTCCGGGTCTTAGGAGTTTTATTACACGCACACACATACACACAGTGTTTTATTGCTCCCGCTTTCTCATCTACTCTCATTTCCCAGTTTAAAAGCTCGAGGAAAAAAATATTCATTTCAATCGAAAACGGAAAACGGAAAAATAGAACGAAAAATATCTTATGTGGTATTCACGAGGAGGTGGAGAAAAGAAATAGATACGTTAGCTTATAGTTTTATGCGCTCAATTTCATAGATATTTTTACAGGGACTCGCTCCGTTTCATTAATAAAAAGGAAAAGAAATTTAGAATTTGATATTTGATAGTGGAAACGTGAAAACATTGTGTGAGAGAGAATTGTGGGAATGAAGAAATCTCACGCAGAAATCTCTCAGATGATTTGATGCGTCTGTTTATTAGAATTATTGTGATTATCATTTATCATCATATTGTACTATGGATTACTGAATTTTTGATTACATTTTCTATCCGGTTTGAGTTTCTCGCAAGGATGAGTGTTTTCAATTTTCAAAGTCTGTCCATGTATTAAATTAAATTAAATTAAATTATGTATGTATAAGCGTTTTCCTTGTCCTCGTGCCTTGAAGCTAGATATCGTACAGATTGCAGGAGGTGGAAGATGATGATAATGATGATTGTAGTGGTGAAGGTAGGAGAAAGTTGGTGAAGGGGAAATGAGGATTTTTGAATTTGTACAAGTGTAAGGTAGACGTTTTCTTTTTCTTTTATGAGAATTCTATTTGGTATATTTGGAGAAAGTAGAAAGTGGAGGATATGAGACGAGAATTAAATAAAATGAGATGAAGATGAGATTTTCATTTATTTGTCGACACTTGTCTTGTCTATCTGTGTTCATGTTTTGTTCTACACCCGTTGAGAATGAGTGAAAGGCAAAAGGAGAGAGAGGGAGAGAGAGAGGGAGAGAGAGAGAGAGAAATAGTCTCAATTCAAGGTTCATGTTAAATAATTGACGAGTAAATTTCCAGGAAGAAGAAGAACAAAGATGGAGATGGAGACGAAGCAGAAAAAGCACATTGTTTGATGATTGTGTGAATAGCAATCTCTTTTACCAGCTTGAGTTGTTTCGGTACACGATCGATAAGATTTAATTTTCTCTTTCCTTCACTCTGTTGTCATCATTTCCTCTTTTCCTTTCCCTCTGAGTCGGAGTTCGAGTCAGAGTCTACTCGTTGTGTACATACATACAGATATATATATGTATATATATGTCTGATGGTGTCTTAAACTCAACTCAACGAATCCGGGTTCTTTCCCTTATCATATGTGTCTTCTGTTGTGTTGTGTTGTGTAGGTCTGCAGTAGTCAGTTCTAGTTCAATAACTCTCACACCCGACCGACGGACCGACACACTAACTCAACTCCTCTTAAGTTTTATACCATTTTGTATAAGGTTGCGAAGGAAGAGAGAGAACTTGTAATGCATGAACTGTTCTGCTTGTGTTTTTGTTTCCCCTTCACTTGATTAAAGACTCTTTTTGACATTCTCCCATAAATTGTCGCTCTTTCAATTATAGTCATTTTCTACTCACTCTTACAGTCTCTTTGTCTGCCTCTCTTTTTCTTTCTCTCTTTCTCTCTCTCTCTCTTTCTGTGGCTGTAAGCATGTGAGTGCGTTTATGCGTCCTTTCACTTTATTCCTCATGATCCGAAACACCAGACACCATCTCATGTGTTTATCCAATCCGATTCTGACTTTCTCCATCACTTTACTTTAATAGTAAACGCGCCTTGAATTTGATGACTCACCAAAACGAAATGAAATGAAAGATCCTCTGACGTTGATTCTAATTTTAAATCCGACAGTGAGTTCGTGTCCGGATTCAAATTATTTTCCCGTTTTTTATTCAAACAAGTCTATACAAAAAAAAATTGGGACAGTTGGACTCTCTCTTCTCTTCCCCATGGATTTTTTCTGATATATAACTTTCAAAGCATCTTTTACTCATTTTTTTTATTTTTGGGAGGATCGAATTTCTCCCCGTTGGATCCGAATTTGGATTTCATTTCTTTTTATCGGGGTGCAAGCTGTGGATAATCTCTCCATAAATTCATCTGTCAAATGTCATGTCTCATGTCCTGTCTGTCTCTCAAACTTTGTCCTCCTCTCTCACTTTCCCCCAAAAAAACTTTCACCAGACTGCCCAGGCGATTCCTCACACACACACAAACTCTTCTCCTTTTTTCAAAAGAGGAAAACAGAAAATAGAAAAGGAAAACGTGACAAGGAGAATTGAAGACTTTCTTCATATCAAAATATTTTGATATCAAGATGAAAGAAAAATCTTCAGAGGCTTCCTTTTGTTTTCAAATTTCAAATCAAACGTTTCCCAGTCCACGCTTAATTGAATTCAGTATTTTCAGTCAATATCAATTGGATTTGATTGTATGGAAATGTGTAGGGTTGTTGTTGTGAGTCGGATGGAGATGGAAAGTGCCCGTTTAAAATGACAATATATCTGTATAATGTTGGTGTAGAGGAGTGACTTTTGTATCTGTATTTCCAGACTCATTGTAATTTAAATGTCAAATCAAGTCCTCATCTCCAATTTAAACGGATTTATATACGATATTTATTTGACATTCGGGGAAAGGATTTGAAAGGGGATTTATTTGATATTTGAGAGCTCGGTGGCTCTTGTTCTTAATTTGATCATTCAGTGGATTAACATATGCAGGTGTAGATTGTCATCATGTGGAGACGACTGTCATTGGATGTCTTTCAATTGAATAGAGCATAGAATTTAACTATCATTGATAAATTGAGTTTATCGGCCTTTTCCTTTCACTCAGTTCCTCATTTCCTCATCATATATGCATGAGCATATAAGAAACAAAGCTGAGCGCAATCATTGTTTTGTTTTCCTTCTCGTTCCTCTTCATACTTCATTGTCTATTCTATGGAAACCAAGTGAACGATTCTCTTCTTTTTGTTCTTGTCCTTGTCATTGTTTTGTATCGTTCTCAAGCGTTCAGTTTGTCTCTAAATGAGCTACAAGTTTCCCATTTGGATTTACCACTGGGAGAAAGGAGGATGAAGGAAGGAAGGAAGGAAAGAGGGAGGACGTCAGTCGTCGGGAAAGAATAATGAGATTATTCTAATTCTAATGAATGAAATCATGGCGAGTCTCATTATTAAATTCCATTCTCTTGAGAGAGTTGAGAGTTCAAAGATATTTAATTATGTATGATACAAATCCACTCCCCTCCGTCTCTCTCTCTTTCTCTCTCTCTCTCTCTCCATGTGTATTATGACATCTTCCTGTCAAATGTGTGTCTGTGTGACGTTTGCACTTTCCACACAAGTAAACATTTAATAATGAAACGAGTCGCCTTGTCCTGTCTTGTCGTATCACACTTTCATTTTGACTTTTGACCTTTTCCTTTACGATTTCCACATTTGCAATTTTCCAATTTTGACTCCATCTGTCAACTTTCCCTCTCTCCGTTTTTTTCGCTTTCTCTTTGGCTCTTCCCAGGTAGTACATATAGACTTTTGGGGGGAGGTGAGAAAGTAAAAGGGTGGGATTATGGGTTGGGAATATGTGTGTGTGTTTGTGTGTTTGTGCTCTCATTAAAATATCATTACTTATGCCTATTTATGGAGGGCTAAATTACTTGGTTAAAATACCAGACCACACGGAAGAATTACGGAACAAAACTTTTGTCAAGTTTTTGTTCTTGGTCGACTCGACGACAGGGAAACAAACTTTTCTACAGTGTCTGCATGTAGATGTGAATGTGAATGTGACTGTGACTGTGGATGTGTAATAGTTTACAGTTGATAGCTAATAGTTAATAGTGAACACACAATCAGAATCACACACACACACAAACACACATGCATTCAATGTTCAACTGATCCTCTGATTATTATGTAGTATATCACCGGACTTGGGATGGAAAGGAGAATAGTTTGACGTTTGTCGCTCCCTTTCCTTCTTAGTTTTTGGCCACACAAAGACAAAAACTTTGTGTGTGTGTGTGTGTCTCTCCATTTCCCATTTTCCTACTTCTCCTTCTCCTCTTCCATTTCCATTTCCCAAATCCAAATCCCAATGTACATACCGTTCGTATAGGTACAGGTTTTTCATATGTACAGAGAGAGAGGCAGAGAAAGAGAGAGAGAGAGAAAGAGAGGAAGGGAAACTCTCAGTGTCTCAACTTCAGAGCCAGTCTGAGTAAATCCGCACGGTAGACGGTAGACGGTAGTTTTAGTTTTACTTGCAAAATGTTCCTCGTATGTAGTTTTTCTATCGTTTATATCATCAAACTACCCAACGACGACTCTTCCTCCTATAACTATAACACACTTTCTTTACACACTCGCAAACAGATTCGCATTCCGTCCGTAATGTCTATTTGCTTTTCCCTTTGATTGCGTGCCTAGCACCACCGACAGACAGAATCCACACACACACACACATATCTCCTACATATACATATATAAAAACACATACGATAGAAAATAAAATGAAATAAAGAATGAAACTTGCTGGATAGTGAAAACAAAAAATACAAAAGCTTTACATTTTCTCCGTGTGCCTGTTTGTCTGTGTGTGTGGAAATGTAAAAGGAAAACCGCTTTCGCTTTTGTGTGTACCTACAATAAGTTTTTGGCAGTGTGGAGTCGTAATGGACCGTTTGGATACGTGCATAAAACAAATTGTACTTTTCCCCCCGCCATTCTTTCGCTCTCTCTTTTTACTTGTTCTACTTTGGAATCTGATTCTGATTCCGGTCCGTCTGTGTAAATCTAAATCTAAATGATGATATACTGTACAGATGTAGGCAGACAGAGTTGGGAGCATAGCAAATATAAAATAAGTAGCTCACAAAAACTAATTCATAGCCACCAACATGTAGATTTTACACAGAGGTTTTCCCACCAGAAGCTTTTTCTATCTCTGTCGTCGTCTCTGTGTGTGTTGAAAATCCTGATAATACTCAACATTTTCTGTCATGTTAATCGTAATCGTGTAATCGTACATCCCTTCTCTCCCTCCGTCGTCTCTTTTTCTGTCTGTCTCTCTCTCTCTCTGTCTCTCTCTTTCTCTCGTCTACACGAAATACACACGAAAATTGGGATTCATATTCGTTGTGAGTTGTGAGGAGAGGAAGCGGAGTGAAGAGAGGAAGTTGCAGCTTGACTAACATTTTATCCGACTAAGTCCTCGGTTTAATTCCCTTGTGAAATCCACAGCACTTTTTTTCAGGCATTTCCTCTCCTCTGGATGAAGGCAAGGCAAGGCAACTTTGTTTTACTATGAATGAGCTTCCCGCGACTCTCATATTATATACTCTGCACACGAGAAATCTCTCTCCAACATTGTCTTGTCATTCTATCGTTAGTATGCTTTCCTCTCAAAATGTCCCTGTCTACACGTCTACACCTCATCCTTCCATTTCCATTATCCATTATCCATTATATTATCATTCACCAATCTCCGCGTTTTCCCTCTTTATTTCCTCGTTTTTTCCCCACCTACATTGGCTACATTCCCTGTTCGCCTCCTTCTCCTCTGTTTTTTTTACAAATTCCAATTTTTTTTTATTTTTTTTTGTGTATTAAAATATGGACGAGACAAGACAGCAAAATGGGAGGGCTTTAGAACGTCCTCAACTTTCACCTTTCACTACCCAAAATGTTTCGTCTTGACAAGAAAATCTACTGATAGTTTTTTATAATCCATTGAGGAACTCTTTTATTTTATTTTTTTACTTTGACATTGTCAATTCACGTGGGGTGTTTTTATAAATATTTGTCGTTTATTTTCCCCCGGGAAAATAATGGAAAACTGCGCGTTACAATTGTTTTTAATTTAGTTTTTTGATGACTGATGAGACTTCATTCAACTGCCCACGGTGAATAATTTCTAATTAATTTTGAAATAATATGAAGGAAAACAAGTAAATGCATTTACGTGTGTAATTATATTATCATTATTATTATTTGTAAATTGTAAACTGTAAACTGTCAATTATAATTGTAAATTGAGAGCGTGACGGATTGTCCATATTCATTTCATTTCAGCATGAGTACTTCAAATATCATGATGATTGTACAGATTGTACTGTTTGTAATTATTTTCTACTTGCTTTCCCTCCTGCCTCTCTTTCCCCCTTTTTTCATTCTCCCTTTCACTTTGTATCTCTCTCTCTCTCTCTCTCTCTGTCTAAAAATTCCGTGTGTTCAGGTAAAGTAAATGAACTCTATGAAATGTGTTCAGTGGACTTTATTATGATTACTAATGTAAGATAAGCGGAGAAAGTAGGAGAGTGTAGTGTAATTTTGTATGTTGAGTGGAGATGAAGGGGAATTGTATAGTCAAATGGAAACTTCTGGTTCTTGGTTCTTATCCTCTTTCCCTACATACGGTTTCATTTATACGTTTGTATTTACATTAAATTACATTACATTACATTAACGTGGAGTCGAGGAGAAGGGAATGGAGAATAGAGAATATCACGTAGCATGTTTCTAATTTCATTAATTTCATTAATTACAAGAACCTTTCATAGAAAACTCGTTAAAAACACATCATAATCCTAATACATACCAAATATGTAGCTCTGCCGCTGCCTCTGCCTCTGCCTGTAACAGTTAACTCAACTCTCTGTTTTTACGTTTTTACAACGCCATACTTATGAAAATTCCATGTGTTTATACATTTATACATATCAGGATAAACATTTCCCTGGGAATCTCATCAAGAAAAAAGTGAAGAAAAAAAATAGTTGGTTGAGTTCTCTCTTTTAAAGGAATTATTATCCTTGTCATTACGATGTCGACAATATTCAAATTTCTCCAAAGGATTTTTAATTGTAATTTTTTCTGTCAGAATTCATTGGGAAACACACTTGATTTGTGAAGGAGACTGACGAGAGATAATTAAGTGGAGTCGAGTCGAGTCGGCAATCCCGACGAATCTAGACTTTGAGAGTTAGAAGATTATGGGGTGGGATGTGAATGGAGGGTGGGGAGTTGTGGCGTTGAGGAGTGGTGACTCCCAAATTAATTTCTAAACAAAAATATCATGCAATAAATAACCTGGTTGGTTGGGTTGGGTTTGGTTTTTGATTACATGGGGAGATATTTGTCAATATTCACTCCACTTGTGCTTGTGTGCCTCTCTCGTCGTCTGTCGTCTGATCTCTGATGAGGATGAGGATGATCTTGATGAAAATGAAAACGAAAAGGAAAAGGAAATGCGTAGGACGAGTAAAGACGAAAAACTGCTCGTGTAAAGTCAACGTCAAAAATCTGTTTCATTTTCATTCAACGACGAGGAAGACGACGACGGGGAGCCATCCATTGTCGTTGTCGTCGTCATCGCCATCGTCATCGTTGTCGTTGTTGAGAGGATTGCTTTGATGTTTTTTCAAAGCATCGTTAAAAGGAAACCAACATTGTTGACTCACAAGAAACAGAAAGAGGAAGAGAGGAACTATGTGGAAGTGGAAGTAGAAGAGACTGGAAGTCAGAGTCAAACAAATACTGTGGACAACTTATATAAGATGACGTTTCATCATCACGTTGTTTGCAATTCAGATTTGGGAGTCAATGTGAGAGATCCCCGAGTGTTTGTTTGTGGTTCATATTTTCATATCTATCTGTATTCATGGAATTTCTGTGTGCGATTGACTGTGTGATGCGGATGAACAGACGGTTTAAAATTAATATATCTTACGTATTCAGAAAAGGTTGACAACATGACCATGGGAGAGAGAGAGACTTTGTAAAGTGTTCCACGTGTGCGGTATGTAAAATGTACACTTGATAATCTTGGTATACGGAATATGGAATCAATAATAATTTATTTTAGAAAATGAAAATTAGTAATTAGTCTGATTAATGTTTTACACGTCGTCATTTTACGAGCTTGAAATCCTCTCAAAGGAAGAGCTTTTTGAATTTAAGTTTTAGTTTTGAGCTTTGAAGAGTTTTGAGGATATGAAATGAATGAAAAAGAAAAGGAGTTGGTGGAGCCATTATAATTATATTATGTAATAATAAGAGTATACAAAACTCTCCATATGATATGACAAAGTCAAATTATATTGACTTCTTGGGGGGGAAGGATTCTCAGAGACTGAACCAACTCATGTTTATATTGAGCATGCGAAAAACTCAGCTCAAAACGACAGCCATCACAAACACAAAGGATGTGATCGATTTTTTTAAGCATTTCTATATAAGATATACTCGAGAAAACCTTTGTTAACCCCAAAGTTCCGATATAGTTTCAAGTTTTCAAGTGTGTACACACACACACGGACACACGGAGAGTTTCGGATTTTCTTTGCATGTATGTTGTTCTTATTTTTGATAAAATTTTCTCTTTCATCTCCGCAATGTAAGGTGTAATGTACCTACAAATACGAATACGAATAGGGATAATTAAATGAAATATAGAGAATCTATTGGGGAAATAATCGGCAAGTGGATCCTTTTCCTAGTCTCTCCCACCAATCCTGGTAGATTCCTAATGATTAATGCACTCGCCATGTATGATTATGATGAATAATTAATGAAGCTAATTTGGCAGACGATGCATACATATCACAAGATTATCCTTCCTCTTCATGTATATTTACTACATCTTCGAGGCGTTCCAAAAGTTCCCCAGTCAATAAGAGCTTAGGCATTTGGTGTTCGTGGTAATGAGCAGAGTAGTGTGAAAACAAGAGAGAGAGAAAGAGAAAGAGAAGGAGCTAACGACTAAGTATAGGAATTTTAAGGCTCGGGCGTCATAATTGAACAACTAACAAGTTAATTGTACTCTTGCACTCTCACTCTCTTAAATACTCTTGTACATTTAATATTATTAATTAATTGTACATTGAGATGCACACGCCCCCCCCCCCTCCACGAGTCAGAGTGTGTACAGGAAATCCATAAACACTTGATGAGTTTGAAATAAAACATGAGCGCCTGCCTTCCTGCCTGCCTGCCTCTATTCATTTGGAATTTAATTCTGCAAACTACTTACCCAAACTATTTAAGTATATACCTATACAATACAATGAATCCAGAAGTATGACAAAACACACTCTATAATTCCTTAAATTGCTCGTGATAATTTAAAAACATAAAATCCTCTCCATTCATTCCTATACTTGTGAAATTCCTTTGCATCTTTCCTTAAATTATATGTATTGTATTGTATTGTATTGTAGAACGAGTTCCCCGTACATAGTATGTATATATTGAGCCTTTGATTTTTCATTATATAATTATGACTGTTACGTGTCAATTGAAATCACCACACGGATTGTTTCCCCATGAGAAACAACATTCTGAGAAGGAGAGAATGAGAATAAAAACATGTGTAGGTTGTCAAAGGGAAGGGCGGAATTCCATGTTGAAATAGTTTTAGACTTGAAAGGATGATAATACTCAAGGAAATCTGTTCCAATTTCATCATATCTGTAATTCCAATGGTATGTCTGGCAGATATTTGTGAGTGTGTGAGTGTGAGGAAATGAATTTTTTCGGGTCTATCCGTTTGATTTGTGTAAAAAAAGAACAAAATCCTTTCATATCCTTATCCTTATCCTGGCCTGTGGCTCTTTTTCATCATAATAATATAATATAATATGGTTGAGAAAGAGAGAGAAAGGAGAAATATTCGCAATAATTTGCGAACTATTTATATTTCCGATCTATATTTTAAGAATTTCCAGCGAAATGGAACTAGAGGAATTTCAAAAATTGTACAGGGTTGACAGATCTGACCCAAAAGTTACTACAGACAGAACCGAACCGAACAGAACAGACACACACACTTGTCGTTATCACTCTCCAACTATTCCACTTCCAGCTCCAGTTCCAGTTCCAGCTTCAGCTCCAGCTCTCTTACTCAACTCAAGCAATCGCATACTAGAAAAAAAGAAGCTAGAAAGTTATAGAGATTTCCTCTCTCTCTCTCTTGTGGATTTTTGGATGTGATTCGGGATCGGTTTCTTGGGATTGGGAATTAAAGATTGGATTTTTTTTCTCTCCCATATTTTGTATGGGAGAGAGAGAGAATGCATGCCGATTTAAGAGGGAATAACGTCCCATAAGAATTTCATAACATTTTCCATGAGGAAATGAATAATACAAAATTCGACTGTGTGTACATACAGTCGATATCTGTACATAAAGTATTTGAAGAACATTCCGCTCTTTTTGGAACACGATTCACGAATCCAATCCACACAGTGAATCAAAAACATGCTGCCCCCAATAAATGGAGAAAATGAACACATGAACATGAACATCACCCCCCAAAAAAATAAGAAACTGAAATGAAATGTATAAGTTTGATCCAGTAGAAATATTACTACGAATATAGAATAAAGACGAAGGAAGACCAAATCAAAGAATATTCTGCAAAAGACGATGACGACGATGAAACCTTCAAGTTTGACGAGCTGAAGAAAGCTCGACATGACAGATGAAATGAAATAATAATGAACTATCCTTAATGATATTTTCTCGAGAAACGTAATCAAATCTACTGACAGTAAACGTCAAACTTCAAAAAATTCAAAATTCAATCTTAATATTTGAAATTGAGATCACATTACATGAAGGAGAACAAAACTCCAAAACGTAAATTATGAAAATGAGTAGAGGAGACCAAATTATGCATAGAAAAAGGAAAAGAATAGAAAATGGGATAACTTACAAAGTGTCGGAATGTGGAAGTCCGTTGAGTAGTAGAAAACGACGAGGACGACGAACAAACTAATGGTTGTTGTGTTGATATTGATATTGATACAGCTACTGTTACAAGAGTATTCAAGTTGGTAGATTGGGCCCCGAGAGCAGGAACAACAGTTCTATATTTTTTCTTTCCTCTACTTTTTACTTCATATTCGAATATTCAGAGAGACAAAGAGAGAGAAAAGTGTGTAATGTATAATACTGTGTGTAGACAGTGTAAGTGTGTGTGTGTGTGTGTAAGTAAGTGTGTAGACTAGTGTATAGGGAGAGATAGAGACGAGACGAAGAACGACTGAACGACTGAACGAACGAACCAACGAACCAACGACCAGAGAGAATAATAATAATATGAGAACGAGAAGAACGAGAACGAGTGAGACAGGGAACTGAAACGTCAGTTGAGTTTGAAAGCCGTGAACGAACTAAAACCCGGGTTTCTGAGACTTGCTCAGTTCTCGGTTGAGACCCACCCCTTCTCTCTCTCTCTCTCCCTGTATGCATGTGCACTATCACTATCCTATCTGTATCTGTACAGCATCTATCATTTGTATATATATATATATGTGTGTGTATGTGTGTGGTGATCGTGGTAGTGGTAGTAGAACGAACGAGGAAGGAGGCAGAGAGAGAGAGAGAGTTTTGGACGAGAACTCAAAGAATTCTTATGTGTTTCAACTCAAGTGTGTAAGTAATACGGCCGTCTTTCGCCGCCAAAGAGAGACGAAGAGAGCGAGAGAGAGAGAGAGAGATAAAGAAAGAGCAAGAAAGAGAGGGGGGAGAGAGAGCGAGAAAGAAGAAAAAACTTTGTGTAAGTAGTAGTGAGAAGAGTGGAGTTGGGAGTGGAAAAGAAGGGAAAAAAGTAGAGAACGAGAGAGAGAGAGAGGCTATCCCTTGTCCTCTTACATTTTTTTCTCCATGAGAGTCTGTAGAATGTAGAATGTAGATCCAAAGCCTATTCTCTGTCTGTACATGTTTCTGTTTTCTGTGGCCATGTATCGTACATAATCTGGAATCTGGACTATACTCTGGAGGGACACTCTGTGTATTTTTCATATAAAAATCTGTCCCTTTCATATCCATGACGAGTTCTTTCTCTTTCCTTCTCCCTCTCTCTCTCTCTCTCTCTCGTTTTTCCTCCATGTCTCTCTAATGTTTGGGACCAAGAGAGAAAGCAAGATTGAATTGAAAATCGATATGAGAATGACAGGTGGGATGAGACTTTTTTCCATTTATGCTGTACGCCGAGAAAATCTACATTTAATCTTCTTCTTTCACAAATTGTTTGCATACACACAATATACGGACAATACATCTATATCTGTTTGTGTGTATGTTCCTGTGTATTTGAGTGTTTATGCCCTTTTCTTTTCTCTTGTCCCTGTTCTCTCTTGCTCTCATCTTCTTTTTTTATTCGAAAGGACTTTAATTTATATCATCCTTTCCTCATTCAATCTAGTTTACTTCACTTTACAGCTCACAATCTCAATTCAATAGAATGCTTCCAGCTTTACTCAAAATCCATACAGATTTTCTTTCTCTCTCTCTCTCTCTCTTTGTCTCGCTCTCTCCTTTCTACCCATTTTCCATGTGTGTATTTACGGAGTTGTGGGCTTTGAATCCCATTCAGAGATTCCCCATGAACTATTTTGTTCTGGCTTTGAGTTTTGGTTTTACGATTTTAGGGTTTTCTTTCTCTCTCTCTCTCTCTCACTCTCGATTCTCAATTGACAATAGTCAAAGTATTACCATCACCAGGAACAACAACAGGACATGAATATATCCACAATCCAAACAAACAACACAAGAAATACATATTATGGACACAATGGATCAACTCAAGTTCAATTCCATGATATCTTTATTCCCGTCTCTCCAGAACCAGCTTATCGACTTACAGTTAAACGTTGGATGCGATAAGGAAATGGGAAAATTTGCAGATTCATTCCAGGTGCTTTCTTACTTTCCTTATGTTGCACAGTTGCACACACTCCAATGGAATTATTATTATATCATTTGTTAAAATATAAAAATAAATCTGCTAAACAATGAAATGATTATCTTGATGTAAAATTGATGGAGAAGATTTCCAAGTCAATTCTTTGTGCTCCAATTTAATGGTCTCCTAAATAAAGAAAAACATTAGTAATAATACAATAAAAGTTTGTATTTACTTTCCTCTTTTTTTAACGGCATCCTTTAGACAGAATGGAGAGAGAGAGAAAGAAAGAGATGGAAAAGGGGGGAAGAAAAGCGAAAGCAAAAGGTTGTTTAGGTTTAGGTTTTTCTATAGTTTTTTATACTCTTTTTGTCTGTCTCTCTGAATACACACACGTGAATTTTTAGACATATTGCATTGGCCATTACCATTGATAGAAGTAAAGAAGTAAAGAAGTAAAAAAGGAAAGGAAAGGCCACTACGATTTTTTCTCCTGTCCAGAATCCTTTGCTCTTGCTTTCTCCTTTCTCCTCCCAATTTTTTTTTTTTTTTTGCACTTGTTTTTCATTTTCTATTCCATTGCCCCATTGCTGTAGTTGTGTGAGAGATCCAGCATTTGGTTTTAAGGGGCATTTGAGTTTTTTTTGTCCGTATTCTTTTGTGTACAAGTGGATATGTCCAATTTTTTCCCATGCTTGTCAGGTCAACTAATTCCTCCCCGTTTCAATACATTCTAAAGCCTTTTTTTTGGCAAAGGGAAGAGAAATGTGTGTGTGTGTTTGTGTGTGGATTTTATTACAAATGATGGACTTGGAACTTGCTAACATTAATTAATTACCGTTAACACCCACAAACTGTACAATTCTACACACAGACGAGGATACGAGGCGCTTTTGTATCGTATTTATGTATCCATATAAATTACAACGGGGATTTCATCCGCTATCACTTTATCCTTCAACCATTTGCCAATAAACTATGAGCTCGAAGGCTCATAAAATACTAAGGAAAATCCTAATTGTTTTAGTGTGTGGATTTATTTGAAGTTTTTTGTCTTTTGTCCCATTTCAAAGTCATGACGTTTTCTTTTGTTCTTCTTCTTCTTTTTTTTGACTTCCAAGTCAAAATGTTAAATCAAAATCTATTGCTCAACTGAATGGGTGGACTCAAAAATTTCTAACAATTGTAATCAAATTATGCAACATACTCATTTCATTATGGTGGATCCACACAAATATTTATAAATGTGTTGGGATTCGCGTGGTTGAAAGGGAAACGCCAACACACACACACACACACAAACACGAAAACGTCAAGCTCAAAAGTGTTGAATTAAAATTTACGGTGAGAGAGGAAAGGGAAGGAGAGTTGAGTTGATTTGAATGAATTGCAAAATTATCTTCATTATTCATTATTAGGAATAAGTTAACAAGTCTTTTGCGTTCTGTTCTTTATTGTGATGAATATCATTGGAATTGCTCAGTGGAAATTATCAAGTGTAAATTCTCTTTCTCTCTCCGCGCTGCTTTCTTTCCCTTCGCTGCCGACTGTGGTGAGCTGTTGTGAGATTGTGTGAGATTTCTTATGTTGATTCCAGCCAGCCTCAGAGAAATTGTATTTGGAAGTGTGTATTTGAGTATCCACTTAAGAATTTCCTGTTAATAAATATATATATATATATAGGGCAGATAATTCGTCAAGGGTTATTCAATCTCCGCACGTAATTTCCATTGTGTGTACTTTCTTTCCCCAGTCCATGGACTTTTGATATTTGAGAGTGGAAATGAAGTGGATTTGAGATTTTCTAGATAATTTAGATTCCCACAGACCTTCATATTACATATTTATTTCATTAGTTCATTACCAATGGCAATTTTGTGTGTAGGAGGATCTTGATTTAATTCCATTCTAGTACATTGTACTTTGAAACTGTTGCACTCTCAAAACAATCTCAATGTCAGTTGAAATCCACTTGTTTACCTTATCTTGAATTTCTTTACCCTCGCAAAAGCAAAATGTACTAAAAGCTATAGTAAAAAAATAAAAATACTAGAGTTAATCTGTAATTGATTTTTGCAATCGCATGTCGACACACAGGAATAAATTCTAGATAAATACGGACTCCAGAGTTTTTTTTTTGTTGATGTTGTTGATTTGTTTCGTTTGAATTTCCTATACACGAGCAGTAAAAAAGGTAAAAAAAAAAAAAAAAAAAACTCATCAAATTTTTTTTACACGTGGAGGAAAAGAGGAAATTCTGGAATGAAAGTTTGTCAAAATGTAATTGATTGCGTGAAAAAACTTGTGAAATGAGAGAATCAGAGAGGAATTTGGGGGATGTTTGCTCTCGTCCTGGACGACAATCAAAGACAAAAAATTAATTGAATTTCCTCTCAAGTTTGAGAGTTGGAGGTTGTGGAAATGTGATTATTGTACGATATATACAGTACACACACAGCTGGGAATCGTACAGTCTCTCACTTTGATTCCACGTGTTCACCTTGTACCGTGTGTATACTTTTTTAAGCAGTTTTTTCTCTTTTTGAAAAAAACCAGTGAAGAATGATTCTCGGAGGAGGAGGAGAAAAATATTGCAATGTATGCCATTACAAATTTCTATAAGATTTTATAGTATTCCATTTCCTTTTACACATTGCTGCCGTTTGTTTAAAAAATTACCAATCCACATTACATCGTGTTCATTTACATCTAGTTTAATTAATTCCCTTATTAATATATTATGATCAATTTTCAGTTTGCGTTTGTCAATATAAAGATTAGATGATTAGACGTTGCACTTGAATGCGTATACATCTGTAGATTTAGGATTTACCAGTAGTGGAAACGTTTAATTTTCCCAATTATTCCACCTGTGCAATGCAGTACAGTGCAGTGCGTTTTAGTCTGGAGAGTCTCTAAACAAATCGTTTGTTTTCTGCCTTTTAGATTGTTAATTCGCATAGTTGCTAATACTAATGCGTATATATCTGTAGATGTGCTATCTTTTGTTATGATAAGGACGACAAGTGAAAAGTGAAATAGGGGGAATAATTAGACAGTTGTTAACAAGAATCTGGACAGACTATATAATGATACAAAAGTATACTTATATGTACATACATACATACTTATTAGCAAACTCTCTTCTGCTCGATGTGCTTTGTTTTTGTTTATATATATAAATATATATAGGTGAAGTCTGTGAAGGGAATGATTTGAATTGGATGAGACGATGCATAATGAAACGATAAAAGTCTCATGTATGTACATAATGGAGCAATTGTTTTGAAAACCAATTACTCTCCATTCTCTTTTTGCCTGTTATAAAAGGGGGGAAAGAGACAGAGAATCTCATGAGATTCTCTTTTGTTCCTGATTCTATCTTGTAAATTCTTTAGACAGACAAATATGGGATGTGCGTATAAAGGGAACGGATGTTTAGAGTATAAAAAATGGTATTCGTGGACATGGAAGTGGAAACTAATACAAATGACCGGGTTTGTCTTCTCGATTGTGTGCTCTACAAAGTCCTTTAGTCATTTAGTGTAAGGATTTTCATACATATTATGTTATATGTATGAATATTCACATGCATAAAAAAACATAAGTTTTTTTCGTCGTCGTCGTCGTCGTCGTCAAGTGACACTCCTTCACAGCTAATTAAACAAAAGAGGGAGTCATCGTCATTTGCAGAATGAAGTGATAAGTCTTTGGATTTTTCACGACTCTCTCTCTCTCTCTCTTTCTCTCTCTCTTGCTTTCTTTCTTTGTCTGTGTACACGGGGAGAGAGAGAGAGAGTCATTAATTAGCTTTGTAAGATCAAAGCGGGGACAAAAAGTGAGAGGAAAACTCTGAGGAGCGCGAAGAGCGAGTAAATTCTTGTCGGTCACGGACAGTATCTTTTTTCCCATGTGCATCCCCATCCGTATACGGAATATACAGATAGAAGAACTCCACGTCGAGAGAGAGAAGCTTTCCTCTTGTTTCATTATTTTACTGTGTTTTTTCCCTTCATACCTTTTCACTTTCACTCCTGTTACGTTACTTGTGAAAGTAAAAGTAAAAGGGAAAGTAAAAGAGTCGACTCTTTTCCCTTTTTTTCATGTACCAGCTGAGAAATTCTATATAGAATGCTGTTGAATTTCATTTTCATTTCATTTTCCTTCGGGCAACTGAAGCTGGGCATTGGGGACTTCAAGATGATTTCCCTTAAAAGCCTGTAAATAATGAAACAAAATGATACGGTGCACCCTGTAGAATGTTGTAAATAGAATGTAGAATTTTTGTGTCTGTACAACTCCATGTAAATTAATTACGTTCCCTTTTTCACTTTCCCCTCTTACTTTCCCTCTCCTGAATTTGAAACAGTTGATTTTGTTTTACAGTTCCACGAGTTGAGCAAATACAAACAAAAAAAAAAGGTCTCCGCCGTACAAACATATCTAGACTTTAAGTTTAGTAAAGAGCAGTGCTGAAAATAGAGTGAGAAAGTCTAACTCTAAGAGTAACACTCACGATTCAACATTCAACTTTTAGTCTCTCTCATTTCACCGACATCTCTACTCTAATTTCTTTATTTGATCCTTATTTGATCCTTTAATTGAATTTTAGACGGATTCTTTGAATGTTATTTTGCCTGTGAACGAACGAAATGGATTTCCCCCCCATTTTTTAATACTGTGTCAATCAAAAAAGGTCATTTTTCAGGTTAAGTTCAAATGGTTCAAAGTACAGACTTTGTGATACCTGTGATATCTGTAGTTATATCAGATGACAAATCGACATTGATCAAATAAATATCTATCTATATTTCAAATGACAAATAAGACAGGCTTCCGGAATTCTGTAATTAAGATGAGAGTTTGATTGTAATTGTACATGATTGTATCGTAATGAAGAATCCATGTTGGATGAAAGAGACTCGACCATTTATTAAACGTTAAGAGCTACTGATCATCAGCTCCAACTCTCATAATGGCTTGAGAGTAGTCTTTGACGGCTGAGTGTATTAGTCATCTCTGATCACGTCTTTCACTCTTTGAAGTTGTAAAACAAAATGTTCATAATATACATGGGAAGAGGGAAGAAGGAAAAGATAAAGTAGTACAAAAAACTTAAAAGGGAGCAAAGTAACTTGAGAGAGTTGAGAGAATATAGGGAAACCGACAGAGAGACAGAAAGACAGAGAGTAAAGGAATTGGTGCTGTAAAGTAGGAAGAGCTGTTGTGGTGAGAGGATGAGGACGAGAGAGAGAGAGAAAACGGTGAAAAGAAATCAATATGTGTCTTTGGATGAAAGGTTTTTTCTTTCCTCTCTGTACATTATGCTATGTTTTGTAACAATTTGAGCATCTGAATCAGTACAGAGAGAGAGAGAGAGAGAGAGAGAGAGAGAGAGAAATTGTGTGTGTGTGTGGAATTGAAGAGTGTTTGGGTGATAGCAATTGTCGATAATAGACGGAGGTTTTTTGGGGAGCTTAGAGAAGCATCAACAGAGACATAAAAGAGAAAAAAGTGGAAGAGCGAAAGACAGAGAAATAGAGAGAAAGTGAGCTGAAAACATTATCGATAGTTGTACTTGTATTTCTATTCTGTACAGATTTTTTTGTCATCTTCTTTTAGTTTTGGTCTTGTCCTTCTCTCTCTCTCTTTTTCTCAGAAAGCCTCTCAATCTCTCAATCTGTGGGAAAAAATATGTGTGGGAAATAAACTGAGCTCAGAGGATCGATGGACGTGAACGATTCCAACACTCGCCAAAAGCTTTTTATGTCCATCACTTCGTTTTTTCAAATTCCGTCGTCTCTGTCACAAAATTATGTCACTTGAAGAGCCCAAAGGAGAAAGAGTGAGAGAGAGAGAGAAAGCAATGAGTAAAAAGGACGAGAATGATGAGGACCACAAATGACAACTGACAAGGAGTCCAAACCCAAAGCGAAACGGACCAGTCCTCTCAACTCTGAATACTCCACACTCGATTCCTCCTCGTCTTCGTCATCAACCTCAAGTGAACTGAAAATTGAAATGAAATATATGAGCTGCTGCTAGGAACTGGCAATTGGTATATGTAGGTAGAAAATGGGAATAGATAGGTATGATTGATCATGAATCCTCTCAAAAAATATGATACTGAGAGGGGAATGGGAAACGTTATTCTTCCAAAAAATATTCACGCATATCATCATTCTCCTTACTATTATGTATCTACCGAATAGCACAAGAGAGAGAGAGATAAAGAGAGAGAGAGATAAAGAGAGAGAGAGAGATAAAGAGAGATTCTTCCTATAGTTTGAGGTTTATAGAGAATCTATTCGAGCCTAGGATTTTTGGATTCATAAAAAGGAAATGTTTGAACAGTTTTTATATTCGATGGACAATTTCCTCTCGACCTTTTTTTTTCACATATATTTATATAGGTACTTCATTGATGGAAGAAATTCCTTGAGTTTGAGTTTGAGTGTACCAAGACGACGGAGTAAGTAGAAAATTCGGGCGCGTGGTCTGAGGCGATCAATCTTATAAGGCCATTGCCAAAAAAAAAATATATATCCAAAGATAATCACCATTTTTCGATTAACAATCCCCTCCGTATATTTATTATCGTATGTACCGTACGGACTGTGTATATGCATATGTATATCGTACATGTCCACGTGTTTGGAATTCCAAATTCAGAATATTCACATGATTTTCTATGTATGTGTACAACGTCGTTCTGTTTTTTTGTGGCGCTATATAATAAAATAAGGAATAAATGTATGACGTATATAGAAAAAAATGTTTGACAGTCCAAAGCCCGAAATACCTTTTTTTGGACTTTGGACTATGCACAATGTACGTATCGTCAGTAATAAGTTTTGTATAGCTATGAGCTCTGCCCCAGTTTATTATTACGTGTGCATCACTTAAATGGCATTGTGCTTTCTCATATTTTTTCGGTAGGTAGGTAGGTACATATTAGTAAACAGTTTGGCCGGTATTGTGGTTTTGGGTGGATGAAATACAAAGAACGAGACAGACAGAGAGATAAAGTGAAAGGTGTTAACCGTTAATGGAGAAAGGAGAAAGGGGAATCCATTTGTTGACAATATGTAGATTGTGAGTAAATATGATTTATTATTGAACATCTTGATGACAAATCGGTCGTACACGTGCCGTCACATTGTGAATAATTACTGTTTTTATTATTATTATTATCAATGGTTGAATGCTCTCTCATATCATCAAATTCACTAACGATATCCGAGTCTCGTTATTTATATTTATATAAACGATGGGAATTCGATTTCCTTCAGACATGGCTGCGACCATACCCCCTCATGCTCATATCATCTATTTTGGGATCATCATATGGTAGCTGTTTCCACCTTTGCCGTTTTTGCTGGGTTACATTCAAAACGTATTTTGTCTGGAATTACAAACAAATTCATCTCAAAAATTATATTGTTTTTTAAGTAGAAATTAAAGTAAGAAGTTAAAGGGAAACCTATGCTGAGAGAGAGAGGGAGAGAGAAATGAGTTACAAAGTCATGTGTTTGGACTGGTCGGATTTGAGGTTCAGCGGATGGGAAAGCCAATTTGTATTGAGATGGCCGATGTGGTTGGGATTTCATACGATTTGATTTCCCTTTGATACTCGCTTTAGAGGGTTTGAATTTGAGGGTTTTCATGTTGAGGGATTTGGAGACTGGAGTTGATTGACGAACGGACGTTTTCTTTGTCGCCTTCTGGAAATACATCTTTGAATTTCTATCATTTCTATCCTCAAATTGTGTGGTGTTGGTGGTGATGTCCATGTGACCAGAAGAGATGTCATAGCTTTTCTTTTTGATGGAGTCCGAGGGAAGGAGTCTCCGAGACTGTTTTGACAATGTCAATGGGATGTTGTCTGGACCGAGGCCAATTCCAATTCCATCGTGATTAGCATGAGAATCTCCACTATCCGATGAACTGTGACCGTCATCACCAGGCGCACTTTCACTGTCCTCCTCAGTGGATGATCTTCTCCCTCCACCTCGGTTTCTATCCTCCATTTCTTTTTCTTTCTCCTTCTCTTTCTCCTTGGATTTCCCTTGAAGATATTTCAATTTTTCCTGCTCAAATAATTCTTGCATACTCCGAGTCACGGTGGCCATTGGGATGGGATATGCTAATGGACTCCTCCTTCTGTGATGATGAGTATTATTATTATTATTATTATTATTATTTGTACAAGAATTTAATGTTGAACTTGGATCGAGAGAGCCTTTCAATGCATTGTACAGAGCTTGTTGGGAAGAGATTTGCTTTGTTTTGATTCTATGTGGTGGTGGCAGGGAGTTTTTAATGTTTTTATCGGGTCCTCCGAGTGTGACACATTGCTGCTGAGTTTGAACATCACCTTTGGCATTTTTCATCATCATGAGATTTGATTCCATTGGAGGCTTTTTGTGGAGGGGAACTTGGGACTCGATCGTCTTTAAAATATCACCCATGTCTATATAAATGAAAAATAAATATTTAAAGGACTTTTACTGTCTTTTACTCAAATTGATTGATGATGGAACTTGAAGGGAGGATATTTTTTAAACTTTTTTTTTTTTGTACAATTTGATCGAGAGATGTGAGTGGGTTTTAAGAGTATTGACGGCGGCATATTGATGACTTCATTTTGTTTGTGTTTCTCTTGATTATCCCGTATTATCGTCTCCAGACTTTTGATACAAGAATCTTCTTTGACATTCTCTCCTTCATTCACGTAATGAGTTTTCGCTCGTTCTCTACACAATAAGGTTTTATGGGGAATTGTATACTAATATTATTATTATTATTATTATTATTATTATTGCTGTTTTGAATTTTGATTAGGTAAACGTTTTGTTTTGTTTGGAAACGTACTCAATACTGGCCAACAATTCGGAATTTCGATTAGTAAGATCTTTGACACCTGTAAATAGGAAGAAACTATAGGATAACAGTTTGATTCATTGAGTTCAATTGATGATTTCATATTATATGATCAAAATATATTATATATCCACGTACGTTGTAAAATAGCTTCTTTCTCCATCCTCACATTGTCTTCATATCGTTCGTCGAGAGACGGTGTACTAAATAATTGAATGAGTTTATCATCCAATCCTTTCCTTCGAAGTAGAATAGTTTGTTTGACTGTATTGATGGCCTCACGGACTTCTCTGAACTCGGATTCCTTGTGAGTTCGGAGTCTTCGGACTTCAATCAGTTCTTCCTGAAGGGAATTATTCTTGTCATTCATATTATGGACTTTATTGGAGAGAGTTCGAGGACGTTTTGCCTCATCCTTCTCTGGATGATAAAACTCAATTTGCCAAACGTGAGTGAGGACGACGGGTTTCGTGCACAGTGGACATTCGATGCAGGACCTTTGAAATATCAGTCAACAGTACATAGTTTTTTTTTTTTTTAAATTGAACAATCCTTTGAGTATCTATAATTTTGTGGACAAAAAAGAATGAGAAAACCCACAGCTTAGATCTACATATGAAATCAGAAATTCATAGAATAGAGATATATGTAGGATAATCTTTATTATTAATTTACATGAAGTTTCTTCTGTACTCACGAATTTAATTCTGCGGTCAATTTTTTAATACAGCCTGAAATTTAATAAGAATTATATATGTATATTTCTAATAAAATAATGTATAGCGTACTTATGCTATTGGTGATATTGTGACAACTACATTAAGTAAGGTAATTAATTCTTATAATTCAAATACCACGATGATAAATGTGACCACAGCGAGCAGCCACTGGTTTAGGATCTATTTTTATATAATATATAGGTATAGATAAGCAATTAATTCAGAGCCCCTTTTTCGTGTATTCAAATGGACTAATTGAATTTATATATATATGGTCTTTGATTAGGTAAAATCACATTGTAAATTTACCCAACTCTTCTGCTTTGGCTCCTTGAAGTAATTGTTGACGGAACGTCCCTTCAAATTTGACTATTGCATTCCCAGAAGATGATTTGTCTTGATTGGTTTTGTCCCCTTGACCATGACGAGCGGGTTTCCGAGTATTCGTCTTATTAACATTTTCACAGGGCTCCAGAGGTTTCTTACACATTTTACAACCAAGGGAATTCCAAAGCTCCATCATTTTGAATCACAAACTACGTGACTATATAAACGGTCCCTAACAATGACTGGTGACAGTCATTGATTGCATATACAGTTGAGTTGAGTTGACAATGAAAATTGGAAAGTACAGATACTAAATGACTTCATCACTGCACTATTTTTTCTATTTGACCTCCAAACTTTGAAGTCTATAAATTCACTTGAAATCTTTCGCTTTGATTGTTCCTTGTCCTTCATTGCAATTGAGATGGAATATATGGAACCTTATATGCATATGTGACAATTAATTTATGAACTAATAATGGTAACCTATAGGAATGAATGAGAATTATCAGTGTTATAGCTGAAACCTTTCCATATATACCTTAATTTTGGGGTTGCGGAATAATGATAATGATAGAGCGAGCGTGCATGTTTTTCAAATGAGATTTTTTAATACAAAAGTTCTGCTCTGTCCAGATTCTCATCGAGAAGGTGAAAAAAAAGAGTACGAAATTGGAAAGCTTTCTTTTTATTCAGTCTCCCTGCGTGTATAAGTATATCTGTATAACCTTCCTATTCTCTTCGACTGGAATTTGTAACAAAATTTGCGAGAGTATCGTCGTCCTCCAGACCATAGATATATGCTCTGTATGTAATATGTATACGGGTTCACCTTATTTTTCATTACTCGCAGATCAAATTTGACCAGACTTATCCTCATTTCGCTTTCATTCCAGACTCCACCACGCATTACAGTGTCAATGATGATGAATAAAGCATACAGTGTGTCTCGTTGTCTCCTTCTACATCGCCTCACCACCACAGCGCATATTAGATATTGGATATTGGATATTGGATACATCGAATGAAACTATTTTTTTTGTATCGTGTGCGTCCGTCCGTGTATTTGTTTTCAAGTGTGCGAGAGAAAGGTTTTTTTTTATACCTACAGTATATATACAATGGGGAAACAAACTTTGATTCTCCAAGTCCTCCTACGTGAGGAACGTATCAATGAAAATAATCAATATGAATTAGGAATTAAATGCTCTCCCCCCGACTACATCTCCGCACTACACAGTATTATTGGCTTTGATACGGATTTGTTTTCAACTCCACTAATTGTACTTTGAACAGCTTTCAAATCGATAAATAATTCCTGGAAAAGTTCCAGCTCCTATATATATTGATAGTACATTTTTTAAAAAGCAATGGGTATAAAAAGAACTCATGGCGGAATTTGTTTATAATTGGTCGAATTCCCCATTGTCTAAGTCATTTACTACTGTTACTGGTAAAATAAATATCCATGATGAATGATGAATAAACGTGAAAATAATATTTTCCAGACGAAACTGGAGCGCCTATAACATCATCTTCAATGCACCTTGGTGCACACTAAAAAAATGAAGAAGGAAATAAATTCGTACAGTAAAGACTCGTTATTTACTCGTTGAGAATGTAATAATATTTATTCCGGAAAATAATCAAAAAACTTTATTTACAGTTCCGTCCCGTCAAAGAAGTTTTTACACATATTCATATATAAAAATCCTGGACAATAAGAATCAAGGTATGCATTCATAAATTATTATTATAATACTAACGACAATTTTCATTGCTTTTAAAAATCTTTTCCTCTAAAATCATGTTAGTTCTCAAGGTAAAATTTGGTTGAACCAAATTTGTATTTTGACAAAATCGTGTTCGAAGGATTGTAAAGCAAACCCCGACTCCACGACGTCTCCTCCACGAAGCACCCTTTACTTCTTGTTGTTCAGACTTTTTGCACAACTTATGGTAAAAGGGTATACTTTATTTACAATTCCTGTCCCGCAAGGGACATTTTCTACCAAGCAATATAAAAAGTCTGGACAACAAAAAACAAAGTACACGTAAATCTTAATTTTCAGAGGGGTTATCTTTTGTGGTTTTTGTGTTTCACATTTCACGTTTTTAACATGAAAAATTTCAATTTCATGAGCCCATCTTTGCAGAAGAATCTTTGGAATTAATTTTTTGTCTATGGGAACCATCCACGTAGACAATGGAAGATTCTAGTTGGGTAGTCGTCAAAAATTTCTCCCATTCTGACTCAAGACTCAAACCTAGTTGCTCAATAACGAACGACGTCGGTACATTCGGCCGGTAACTGTTCGCCAGATCAATTGTAATATTAGAACATCATTAAAACATTATTAAAACACAATATACTTCATACTTCAACTACAGCATGAAGGAAAATTTAAAGATAAAAGGCTCTATTTAAAATTTAAAAATAAAATTGAGTTTTGTAAGTTTGAAAAATAAAATTAATAAAATTTAAAGTTTTTCCAGTTTAAAGTACGAGTCTGAACACATAAATAAAAAACAGATCTTTTAGATATACTAATACTGAAATGAATTGAGGCAAAATCAAGTTGAAAAAACTGAACCAATCTTAACGCTAACCACTACAAAGCCATAATACATGAAGCTCTAAAAAGAAGTATTTAAGTTATAAAAATTAAAAAATGAGAGTAGGTATTTATCTAGTATAGTTTCTACACAACGCGAATTTCTATGCACTACAAAGTGTGGTTACATTAAATAGGTATTTAAATGATACTATGAATGCGAATTTGACTATAAACTAATAATATTAAAAAAAGAAATATCATAATAAAATATGTTTGTAAAAAAAAAAGTAATAAAAAATATTGGAGAAAGTACTTACGACTTGAGGACAACCTTGAGAGCGTATTTTCGCTCACGATTAGCAAACCAGTCGATAAGATAACCTGACATTTTGGGTGAATTTCGGTACAACTTAAAGAATTTGGAATAGTTACCCAGAGCCCAAGCAGATCGAAGTTCGAGTGCATGTTTAATGCACTCGTTCTCTCGATCTGCTGGTGATAAGGAAGTCATCACAGTACCCAAATCTATTAATATAACAAAAAATAATTATATATATTAAATGGCATTCGTGTGTGAGCTAGTAATTGAAAGTATGAAACCTTTAAGTAGTTGTGTAAATAAATGTTTCATACAAAATATAGAAAAAAATACTCAAAACTTACCAAGCGTATTAGCCGTAAAAACATAATACAAAATTCTATATGCAGTGAACTCGATACGATTGGCACTAGTTTCGGTGACAGTTTTGTACAGTTGACATAGCTGGGATTGACATTGGTTAAACTCTTCGTGGTCACCCTTCTCCAGTGCTATGTAGGCGTGTGTTTCATACACTCTGACTGTAAATTCATTTCTCACCCTTTGTACTGTCAAATCCTGTCGAATGGATTTGAGTTGATCACAAGCATAGTAGTAATCTTGATTCTCCTTCCATTTTAATTTGACTAATTCCAAGGATTTCCTTAGTATTTTAACTGGGCGAATTGTGGATGCATCAGGTGCCTACACAATTTTTATAAACAGAAAATACTCGTTTTTATTTACTTATCTTTACCAAACTAAATAAATAGAATTATCCTCGAGTTATTTCAAATTCTAAAAGAAAAAAGTACATCAATTAAGGAATGTATACGTGTTATCAAGTGATAACCTATTCAAAGTCAAGTAAAAGTAAAAAAAATTACCGTGGTAAGTCGTAAGTATCGCTTCTCGAGGTCACCGCACGTCCCTATAACCCTAGAATTTTCCCAATTACCCTCTACCGCCTTTACTGGATTAATGTCGATTGCCCATGGAATATTTCTGGTCAAATCATTTACAAATCCTCCTAGTCGATTCTTCATTGATGAGCCTTTTCCTTTGTTCGCCTTCTGGGCATCTAAAATAAAATGTATCATTACAGAACATTAGTTTACATACTCTATTATTATGGTTCTAAAATTAGCACGGGTAATGTGTATAGAACATGTTCCCCTCCTGTCCAAAGTACTACGGACTCGAGTTTTTTTTACTCTTTGTTCTTGTGGAGTTACTTAAAGTTAAGCGCAACATTTCTTTGGCATACCCTCACCTTCGGACCTCACACTTCAGTGTTGTATATTCTGACTATGTGTTGGATTGGAATCGGGGTTTTCAATGGCTGAATAGGAATATTAGGAATTTCGAGAAAATTTTGGATTTTGAGGGTTTTGAGGGTGTAAAAAATTATAAAAAAATCGGAATAAATAAGGAAAAAATTTAAATGGTGGTAAATGTCAAGATTTTGAATTTTTTGAATTTTTTTTTTTAAAAAAAAAGGAAAACATTGGGTTTTCGGGGTTTTGAGGGTTGGGAAAAATTATAAAAAAATCCGAAAACACAATTTAAATGTGGAAACAATTTTAGTTGTTTTTAAAAAAAATTCAAGTTTTTTTTTTAAAAAAAAAATGGAAAACTTGGTTGTTTTATTTTTTTTTTAAATAAGTAAACAAACTTAAGTACAACTAATTGTAAATCTGGACTGTGAAAAACTTGAATACAGCCATGACTTTGTGTATTTTACAGTCTGTAAAACTTGACCAATTCATGAAAATGGAATTATTACTCGATTCATATTATCCACGGGTCTGCACCAAATTGCAAAAAAATCACCATTGAAACTTGTACTAATGAATATTTTAGTTTTTCATTACAGATTCCGTGCAGTGCAATAAATGGACAGTTATGGAACTACATCACACTTGAACAAATACTAGCAAAAAGCTGTCGAGTCAGGGGTGTAGAAGGTGTATAATATGGTAAAAATAAATAACAGTCTTTTGTCCACTGTTTCCTGACTCGACTTTTATTGTGGCAGTGGGTAAAGGATTTTGTTAACAGTACGTTGCATGTCTAGAAAGTAATCAAATCATGATTTTGTATTTATGTTTCGAAATCTTTTAATTTTGTCAAAGATTGTCTTTCCCCCAAAAACATCCGAGCCCCCTTTTTCTCTGTCGTAGCCCCCAAGGGAAACCCCTTCCCCCGAGAAAATATTCCCTTAATTGTATTTAAGTTTGTCTACTTATTTAAAAAAAATTGAACAACCAAGTTTTCCATTTTTTTTAAAAAAAACTAAAATTGTTTCCACATTTAAATTGTGTTCTCAGTTATTCGGATTTTTTTATAATTTTTCCCAACCCTCAAAATCCCGAAAACCCAATGTTTTCCTTTTTTAAAAAAAAAAAAATTCAAAAAATTCAAAATTTTGACATTTACCACCATTTAAATTTTTTCCTTATTTATTCCGATTTTTTTTAATTTTTTACACCCTCAAAACCCTCAAAATCCAAAATATTCTCGAAATTCCTAATATTCCTATTCAGCCATTGAAAACCCCGATTCCAATCCAACACATAATCAGAATATACAACACTGAAGTGTGAGGTCCGAAGGTGAGGGTATGCCAAAGAAATATTGCGCTTAACTTTAAATATTTAAATTGCAAGATATACCTCATTGATTTGAGTTTGCATTTCCAATATTTTCTTCTCCTGTAGTTTAATTATTTGCGTAGCCGTGGACTGACTCCCACAGTTCCTTAAATCTTTCTTCTGTATCTTCTTGAAACCTGAACTGTTTTTCCTCTTGTTCCATTAATACAGTCTTGAGCTGGTCATTCTCCATTTGAAGCTGCTCGAAAGACAGACTGTCGGAGATCAAACAATATATATACATTTCGTAAGAAAAACTGTGAAATTGAAAAAATATGCACACAAAAACAAATTGTGGTGTATAAAATTAAGTCAATTTACCGGAGTCTCTCCTTCTTCGTCTTCAGACTCAAAAAATTGAGCTGAAACATACTTATCTTCTTCTCTAGGCTCGATTTTAACTCGTGCAGGTATAAAATTTCCATGCGTAACTTCATCTTGATCCTCCATGATTAAATCTCAGAAATTATTTGACTATATAAGTTGAACATAGACACACACTTGATTTCCACACTTGACACAATTTCACTACACAAATTCCACTATGTATTCTTGTGGGTTGAAAATCTAACGAGTTGTGTTTAAAAGCTGGAGAATTCGTTAAGAGCTCAGAGTAAAAATAAAACATTGTGACCTTTTACAATAATCGAAATAGACAAAATGTAACCACTTCAAAGTAAGCCGATCCTTTTGAAAGGGCAATTTCTCACGATAAGCCTGCGAGTCAAAACCAAAACAAAGCCTTCTGTCTGTGTGTCTACTGCGAGGGAGAGAGAAATTTACAATTGAGATCTCCTCACAGTCACAACGACTTGTGGTTTTACTTTTGGGGGGTGAACACTTCGGAGAGAGGACAAAATATTTCCAGGGCTCTCTCAAATCAAGTCGAAGGATCAAATTCTGATAAACTGAACACTTAAAGTACCCTTCAAATTGTGTACACAAATATAACACTTTTGATTGGCTCAGAATTTAATCTCAAGATGAAGGCAGAATGTATGTACAAGTCTCGAAACATTAAAAGCGTAATGAGAATCTGTATACGCATTAAAACACTCGTAAAAAATGATTTTTGTATTCTCTCGTTCATATAGAAAATAGGAGTTTTGAGAGTTCATTTCCTTTGCATTTTTATCGTAAACTATCACAAGGTTGAATTTTGGATTGACTCAAGTTTACAGACATATAGTGCTAAATTAAATATAAAATATACACACATTCCCCTCATACACACAACCTGAAATGAATCTATATACGTAATATACGACTATACACGCCGAGTTTACACTTCGGTATTACGATGTATGTACATAGGTACGGGCCTTTTCTATTGGTATTATTTGCGTGCACATGAAAAATCGGAACTATATGTATTAACAAACTCAAATAAACTAAAAGACAGAGAAGAATACTAAATAAATGGGTCAATTTTATGGCAAATTATTTGTTTTACGTCACATGTAGGGCAAAACACTCATTTTAGGCCAAAGTTGAGTCACAAAGACTGTCAGGTCAAAATATTTGAAAAAGATTCAATTTTGAATTAAAATATTTATTCTAGGTCAATTTGAGGTCAGTAAATCAGCGCAGTTGGCCAATTTTACATTTTCGTGTTTTTGACATTGAAAACGAAAAGCAATTTTTTCAAGAAATTTTTTATTTTTATTTGAGGACGTCTCAGGTCCGGGACCCCTTCTCCGCCCCACCACGTCCTCAGGAGCTCGACCCCCCCCCCTAATTTGCGGAATCCTTTTACGAACGGCCCCTAATTAACTAGTGGTAGTAGTGAATAAATAGCCAATTAATTATCACTAGCAAAATTTTGGTAGTGAATTCACTAGCAATAATTATCACTAGCAAAAATCTGGTAGTGATTCGTTACCTATAATTACCACTAGCAAAAATCTGGTAGTGATTCACTACCAACAATTACCACTACGAAAAGTCAGAATTATACAACATAGTTGGGATTACCAAAAGGTGGAATTATACAACACTGGTGAATTGAGAAAATTGTCAAAAGTGTGGCTATCACATTGCATTGTGTTGTGACACATTTCATATTTATAGATTTTTCCGTTCCTTTTAATTGGAATTAAAATTGCCAGTGAACTTTTAGACAGGATTGCTGTATTTATTTATACTTTGGATAAAGACAGTTGTCATTCGGGCACAGATATAAGATTGATAATGGATCAATCCAAGGTAATTATGTTTTTTACGATAATATAAAGTTTATATAATCTTGCAAATATCTTTTTCGAGAGTTTTGAATGTCTTTCGAAATCGAATTGTTGTCCACCAGTAATGATTTTCATACCTATATACTGTCTATCCACAGTCCATTCGAATTTTCTTTTTCTGAGCCAAGACGCGTAGCGTATGAGTTCACCTTGATATTCATACGCGAAAGTTCAAAAAAATTTGAATTCTGAAATGTGAAATCCACAGACACATTTCCTTTCTTTTATCGTCTTGCATATTCTGAATCATCATTCATCGTTTATAAATACACAACTATAATATAATTATAATTATTATTTAGTGAGGAGTGAACGGGAGAATAACAGCAAATGGTTTGCGTGTTTTATGATAGATTTTATTACTAAAAAAACTACATTAAATTTTATTAATAGCATAATAATCAGAGTAAAGAGAGATACCAACACACTACAAATTTGTACTAGAGTACA
>JAIUND010000860.1:0-49742 GCA_034699125.1 Gisinianus flammeolus | reverse complement strand
ACACTCTAATTAATTTAACTTGGTCCATTTTATAATAAAAAAGACAAAAATAAAAAATAATTCCAACAGTGGAAAATTGAAAATGCAGTAATGCAGCCGTTAAAATAAAGCTTTGCTCGTAGTTGCGCGCCTTTTTATCATTACCGTCGTGGTAGTAAATACTTTGTTACCATTTCGGTACTACTTTACTACAGCCCAAAGATGAATTTGTAACCAAGTGGTAGCGAATATTTATTACCAATGCTTGGTAACAGCAGCCAAAATCATTTATTACCAAAACATTTGCAGTGTACATATGAATGAAATAGCTATTTGTAAGCCATCCATAGTAATCACATTATGTCCTCGCGTTAAACAGTTATGAAATGTATCCAAATAGAAAGTGCAATCAAATCAGCATAATATATTATATGTGCTATAATAATACAATAATATATATAAATAATAGACCTATAGAAAAAATGAACCCAAATTCACAATAACTTGGTAGACACACAATAATTAGAAGCAAATAAATACAAGAGCTATGTACATATACTAATTTAAAGATGTTGTAGTAAACTGATATTTTGTGCATTTATTCCTTTTTCTGCATCCTGTTTTCACTGGAGAGTGTTGAGTGATTAAGCACCAGTGATAAATTCATTTTGCATATCTATATCCATATGTTGGCCTACTGTTGTATATAGGTCCTGATTTTGGAGGGTTGGAGATTCATTTTATGGTTTATTAATTAGAAATCCCAACAAAAGGTTCAGAATATTTATAACGGAGGAGTGATAAGATTGAATGCATATAATATGATGTGATAGTTAAGGGAATTAACATTTGGACAGTCCCTGTTGAAAAAAAACCAATTTTGTTTCATGGCATCAGCAACATATATTACTAATTGGAATTTAATACAGACGGGCAGAGATAGACTGGAAAACCCAAAACCAAAGAGGAGGGTGGTTTGCTTTCATGAAATGCATGCCATGATTGCAAGTTCGATTAAGTTACATGGAACTACAGGCTTCTATTGAAAAGAACGGTCCGACCAGGAAGGAACATTACTGACAATTCCACATGCATACGATATATATACATACTGACTACAGATAGAAAAAGAGAATGAGAGTACAAAAGGCGTATGTTCCCAAGGGGCAAACATAGGCAGGGGATGAAGTAGTAGTTATCTGCAAGTATATCTTGAAGCTGGAACTAAGTTCTGGTTATTTTAATTTCAATTTGCGGGTCTCCGCGGATTTCCCTTCATATTAAATAGTGCTAGCAAATATTTTCTAGTGTATCTTAATCGCATGTACAGATACTTTTGACAGCTCCGTCAAAACATGGATAATGATTAAAACTAGCATCCCAAGCGCACTACATTTTTCATTATTTACTATGAACAAAGTTGTTGATCCCTATTATTCCCTATAGTAAGTTGAGAAAGGTATCAAAGAACTGTCGAGAAGAAAAAGAATGCCAAAAAAATATCTAAGCCTATAGTCTATAGTACTACGAACAATCGTAATTGTATAAACAACGCAGTGTACAGTCACATCTCACTTCTGTATTTATAAGAATTTCAAATTTTTTGTCAGTTCAATTTTTTCTTTGCCTACGAGTCATTGGTCATCGTTTCCCCTGGCGTTTTTTTATTTTATTTCAACCATTTTCTCAAAAGTTATTTAGGATTGACAAGAAAAAAGACAAAATAAATAATGAGTGAATAGCTACTATTTGACATGGTATAGGGAATAAAAACTGATTATTTGTTCTGTGTGTTGTGGCTTGCGTAGCTCACTCTCGTTCCTCGACGAGCTTTTTTCCTTGAAGATTTTCACTTTTGAGGGACGCAAAGAGATTTAGATGGTTTTCATGTTTCCAACTACCGAGCACAATAACTAACAGCTTATTAACAACAACAAAGTATTACTTCCGTTTACCTTTGGTGTGTGTATCGTACATACTGGGATAAGTAAAAGTTACGATTCATATATACCTAAGTATATCTATATCTAGTGCTTGTTGGCAAGCTTGGCAGACGAGAAGAGATAACTTCAACTATTGTTAGGGCAGATAGGAAAGTAGATAGATACAATACAATTTGCGAGCGACTCATTTTATCAGCCAGATTTAATCTCGATGCTTTTCCTTCTCATGATGATTGAATTGAATTGATACTCTCCCGTTTTTTTCCTTTCTCTCTCTCTCGACGTTTCTCTCTTCTATATCTCTTGCTATATATCGTAGTCGGTCTTTAGCTCTGTCTCGCTCCCTCGCTATCCATGTTACACTCTCTTGTGTTTTCATTCGTGCGGAATGCTATATGTTTTGTTGGTTTGGGAGACATCACCACATTGCATCTGCCTTCATGTCCTCGTTTTTGGAAAACACGTGCCATCTCAATGTCGCCTACATCTACATATCTAATTTACTGTGCATGAACAATGAGAGCCTCTATTTTGTACTCTTTGTACATACCATTTGCACACAAATCTACATACCGAAAATCATTTAATTATTACTTTACGCTAAATATTCCTTAAACACTCAAGTTTACCTCTCCATACAGCCAAATTCTCTTTCCATCTCGACGACTACTTCTAATATTGATAAGATGATGACACTTTCATCATCAGATATATTTTATACGCTCTGGACATGTTGTTTTACAAGATTTGTAAATACTTCTATAATTTGAAGCACATACGGATAGTCACCGTTCCACTGATTATTCAATGATTAGCTTCAAAAAGGGACTAGTTAAATAATTGTAAGTTTTAAAGATGTGTGCTAGAGTATGAGAATATAAATGGGGATAAACATAGGTACATCGATCTCTTGGTTTAATATTGAATAAACCCTCCAGCTTCTGCCTCTCTTCTGTATGTATTGTATAATCTGTGTACAGTTATTAAACATTTCCTAGCTAGTTCGATCTCTCTCTCTCTCTCTCTGCCTCATTCGAGAGTCTTTCAAATATTAAACAGAAGACTGGTATATTTGCTACATCGTGAAAGCAAGTACTATAACGAGTATGGGATGTTGCGTCTGCTGTATGTATCTGTACTATCATAGCTTCTAGTCATTTTCCCTGTCTCTCAATATAGATAGATATAAATGAAAAGGGTATATTATGGTATAGGATATTTATGGTATAGTCAAGGAAACGGGAGAGGATACGAGTAGCGAGAGAGAGAGAGAGAGAGAGAGAGATGGGATGAAAGGGTTGAGTCGACTTGAAGACTGCACCTTCCTACCCGAGAAAACAACTCCTCGACATCCCATTCCATGGCAACAGACTCTCCTTCTTTCCACAAGAGCAGAGCAGAGCTCTCAACTCGGTTTTCAGCCTTCAGCAGAGGAAAGGAAAATCCAATGAAATACAAAATTCAACTTGAAAAAGCTCATTTATAGTTTCTCCTCCTTCTCGACCAAGATCACGGCACTGATAATGATAATGATAATACGTCCATTTATTTTATTCTCCTGCTCTTCAATGTCTAAGATGGATTTCATGCCTAGTTACCTTCACATACTCACTGTTGAATCTACAAAAACAAGTTGCCAGAACATGCAGTGTGAACATTGCATTTTTCATTTTCATTTTCATTAATAAATGTTACATGAATTAGAGTTGCTAAAAATCTACTCTAGTATTTCTTTATTCATTTAAATGATGTAATATTAAATACAGAGAATGATGATGTACTTATAAGTACTTGCATATTTTATCATCTCATCTGTGAAGGATTTATTTCAATTCAATAATATTACAACGGAAAACTGTAGATTATTATTTTTATGCTCCCATATATTATATTTTACATCACTTACTGGTCTTCAGAAATTGAACTACATATTTTTTTACATGATCATTTGTTTAGAAATTGCACATTAAATGCCATATTTACATTTGTATTTGCACGTAACTTACCGGTATATTGTATTTAATGGCTACATATTTTAGTAAAGTATGTTATATATTATACTACGTTCACATCTTGTTATTAAAATTCTTGGTAATTAGTATAAGTATGTATCTGTATTCTGTATAGTAGTAACAAATATACATATGTAGTTAGCTTCATTTTCTTACTAGTGTCACTTTTGTTCATTGCTCATTTAATTCTCGTCTTCTGACTTTTTAAAATTAAATCAGGGGGGAAAACAAGATATAGTCATTGTCTTTGTTAATTTTATCAAAAGGGTTTTGACCTGTAATGTGTGTGCTATAACGTCAACTCATAACTTTATATAACACTAAAACTTTTTTGTCATATACAATTATCTTAATTTCATTTTGCACTTGAGGATTGTGAATTGTGGATTATGCGAATGTCAAGAAAAAGCTTAGAAAATATGACTGTCCATTAGGGAAGAAAAATAATGACAATAGTATAAACAAAATTGAATACATTGTACTTGATTGTATACATTTTTGTCGAGAAAAACTTAATTCTTAAATTTATGTCTTTCATCTACAAGCATAGACGTTATAACTAACAGGGTCTGTGGAGTTTCACATGGCGTTTTACTTTATGTTCACAGCAATAGTCATAATTTCAACATGATTTTCTTTTGTGTTCTGATAAGAAAAAAACCCGAGTAAATTACTTTGGAAATATGAAAATTTGATATGCACAGAGTCTTGTCTTCATTTTGTACCGTATAAAACTAAACTAAATCCTACAATTAATTATTTCAATGCGATCATATTCGGAAATTGTCTATTTTATACAAAAGTTTGTAGGAACCGGTTAAATTAAAGCTAAAAACTCATTACATTAACCATGAACTCGTTGTCTCACCTCTGAAAAGCTTACACACTGTCCTGATGCATTTTTTTAAATAATACATATTATACATAAATTATAATTCAGACTTATATCTAAAAGATCCGTGAAGCTACATACACAAAGGGACACATTGCTCAATTTATAACCGTGTTTCGTGTAAACTGTCGACATAATATTAACAGGACAAGTTTAAAGTGTGACCATTAGTTTTAACATATAGGATTCGGGAAGACGTAAAAGAAATTTTGGAATTAAGTATCGTAGCGTTAATTAATTGACATTCCTACGCCTAAAATTAAACTCTATGAATAACAGACTCTGTGTCCTGTGAGAAAAAATGTGTACAAGAAAATGGAAAGAAGTATACATATAGTATATAGTATATGATTAGGCAGCTCATAAAACCTGGAAGCTTTGATATTTCCAAGTTTTATCTGGATGATAGTCCATGAGGCAATCAGTGGTAGAGATGACTGGAGAAATGCTTGAATGATTATTGAGGAGTGATGACACGGGTGTGACTGGTGAATGACGGATTGTTCCGAAAGCCGGAACTGTTGTTGTTGGTATTAGAATCATTGTTGATCCGGGTTCTCCTCCTGGCCCCACTACTAGCCCTCCTCCTCCTCCTCCTCCTGTGGACACTGATGAGGACGAAGAAGATGAGGAACATGGAATGCTCATCACCTGATTGCTCATTTGCCCCAAGCTTGACATGGCTGAGTGTACCTACACAGTATACAGTATAGAGATTCTTCCTGCGAGAGTTCTTCCATCATCAATTTTATAATCCTCTCAGGTTCTCATGTCATCCCACTCTCTCTCTCTCTTTCTCTCTCTCTCTCTGTCTGTCTGTCTAACAAACTGACTACTTCACATGTCATTTCTCTATTCTCTACAGAATCAGCATTCTCCTCCACAAAACCTTTATAGCCCCTTTTCATTCCATTATTCCCAATTCTCCCAGTTCAACATTACAGGGCAAAGCTCTCACGTCTATATGGAATACATTTTACATACATGTACGCTTATATAAAGTATGTACATACATGTTGCTCACTATAGTAAAAGTACATGGGTTGGTTTGGTATACGCAAGGAAGGCTCATTCAAAATCAAAGTACAAATACTCAAATCCACAATTCAAATTCAAATTCCGAAACTTGTTAGCAGAAATTTCAAAGGAATTTTGTTTGAGAGAGACTAAACAAGTCTCATTTCATTGTTAGTTTACATGGCCGTTGGAAATGATTGGATTCACTTTGTACTAATGATGTTGTATGAATCAATAGGAAAACATCTTCAGGTTCTATACTATAAAAAGAGTACAAATACTTGTTACACGAAATGCATACCAGTGAACTTCAAACTACATTAAGTATATTATGCTTTCGAAATTTGTAGTGGATAATTGCATAATTGAACATGTGAAAACAATAATAATAATAATAATTGTGTGATTAAATCCGCGTGTACGCATTTACTTTGACATTATTATTGGTGGTGTTTTGTTTTTTAAATCAACATTCATTCTTTATTCTCTAATCATGAGATATATAAGCACAATAACATACACAACTAATTCCAACTTTTTTTTATTGGGTATACGGATTCAGTATTTTTACCATAAGTACTTAGAATTATATCAAACTATCAAATATCAAAATTCAAAATAAATAATCAACCCAAATATATATCAAGCATATCCCCCCATATGTCTTCAAATCAAATAATTCTTTTGCTCCCCTTTTAGTTTCACAGACAAAACACATCATATTTCTTGTACAGTCAATATTGTAAAAAGCCCATTAAATTATTATTACTTTTTTACTTTAGAAGCTATGGATTTTGTGGTTTGGAGTCATTTTTAAGTAGCCAATACAAGAAAGCTATATGTAGATAATTTTGAAAGGGAAAGTTCATTCCTTGAGAAGTTTTTACTATATGTATAGGTAAATACTTGACTGGTATTTAGCTATGGATTTGTACATGATGTCATGAGAGAATTCATTGCATTTTCTAAATACGGTTTTGGTAACAAAATTTTTGTGCTTTGTATATATGATATTTAAAAATTCTAACGATAAATAAACAAAACTACCTAACAATAACAATAAAACATATATATCGTTTAGCCTCTACAATTTACTATGGGTTCTACCAAAATAACACACTTGTGATTATTATATAGTTATATATTTCCTTTTTGCATTGGTTGAGAGTCACATTTGACTGTTTCTTACTTTTTCATGTGGGGAATGGAAAATCCTACATAGAATTTTTGGGGGATTTTAGAACTGATATAATAGAATAGAATTGCATCTTTTGATACATTGAAATAGTGGGATTATAGCATTAGACACACTAAATCTATAGGAGGCAAATCGGTGAGCTTATACAGTTTTAATTTTAAAATCTAAAGTCAATATGGTATGTGTGTGATTCAAAATTTTACTCGACAGCATAAACGACCGTGTTCATTCCTAACTGCTTAATTAGTATACTATATAAACTAAGTGTCCATTTCGGATATAATGGTGTCTATATTTCTAACAATAAAGTTCACTATATAACTTGTATTAAATATAGTTTACCTTACTTACATAACTAATGATAAAAATTGATGGCGTTAATTACTATAATTAGTTAATATTTATGTAAATATCATTACGCGCGCAGTAATTGGAGGAATTAAGTAGCGGTTTTTTTTGTACATGCTATAATGGCTAAAATAGGGATAAATATTACACGCTTGAGTTTTTTGTTTTGTTTGTTTTGGGAGATTGAACGAAAGGAACGAACGAACATACATATATATGATATAGATTATTAAATTTTTTGGAACGTCTCCAGGAGGATTTGTGTGGTCAATAAATTCATATTTATGTAAGCATATCATCACACTAAAAATGACAAGCTGCTGCACGAAGGATTCCAGATAAGAATGTATCGTATATATATATTCATATATGTCTACTTAATATATATATTATATCTATATTTATGTTTAAAATGGTTAAATGTACTACTAGGTTCACCAAGCAGCAAAATGGTTTACCGGGGGATTCAACTGCGACGATGATAGATAATCCATATTAGTGTAATACGATGAAGGACCATAGTTCTGACTGTAACATGAGGAAGCTCCTTGATGACCCATTGAGGGCCCATGTCCACCCATGGACATGCTCATACTCCCCCCACTCATGTAGTTTGACCGGTCCAAACAATTTGAAGACATTAACGTCCCTGTATAGACATAGTGAAATGAGGAATACACATTGTCATTATAACAAAACTATGTACAAATCATACATCTTTGTTTTACGTTTGTCGAGTCTAACAATTGTGCCCTTGCCCTTGTTTGTTTATGAATCGACAAGGGCATTTTATTTTATGCAGAAGTAATGCTAATCCTTATTAGGGATTTCAAATGGAGAGTTTAAACCACAGAGCGTCATAAAAATATATAGTATTTAGTGAACTACTAAATTCAAAGGGATAAAAGTTGTGATGGTGTAACATACCTTGAGTTGACATCAGATCACTCATAGGGCTAAGAGAGGAACTGGACCATAAGCCATACCCTTTTTTTTGAAAATCAAACAACATAATTTATTAGAGACTACATAAATACATATCTGTACTAACAATAATAAGTAGGTACATACAATGACTATGCGGGATTGCATATAGGCTTTTTCCTGAGTCGATTGTCTTTAGCTATATATCTGATACATACCTGATGTGGGAGCGGAGCCATTGGAAGAATGGTGATGAAGATGAGGTCCAATTGATGAAGCTGAATTCATTCCACTAAGACTGTGATGATTAGAGGAGGGAATTGAGGAGCCGGAGGATGTTGTTGAAGATAATGGAGGCAACTTGTAGGGAGAGTCGCGATGATGATTGTTTGTCACGGAATTGTGTGCCATCGAGGATGGTGGTGACTGAGATGTGTCTGGGCTATTCCCCAAACTTGTATTATTATTTCCATGGGAGAGAGAGTTGTTGTTGTTGTTTCCATGATTACCCCCAGCGGAACCAACTAAACCGCCATTCCCGCCCCCACCACTTACAACCGCGGGAGCTGGTGACTTAATCTTCTTGGGTTTTGTCCCACTTGATGATTTCTCTGTATGACTCTGTTGCTTCTGCTGCTGCCTACATTTTGCACGTCTGTTCTTAAACCACACCTATACAATTTATGGAACAAATGGCCAATGACCATGGAAAAACAAAAATCAGAAATTATACTTTTTGTTCATGTTTCATCATTACATTACCTACACCAAATGATTTTTACACCAAATATTTGCCAACAAAAAACGGATTTGGAAACAATATTTTCAAGCTATTAATTTCATTCGTTTTTTGGACATGGTAAAGAAGAAGAAGAAGAAAGTATAGACATTTTACTTCTGTGGTATATATTTAATGCGTTGAGCGTTTGTACATAAAATTGGAATTGTAAGTGTGAGTCGTCCCCAAGAAAAGACAAACAAACACACACTGTGTGAGCAATAATCCGCTTTCATTTCATCCGGACTTAACCCATTCTACTGTGTCCAATTCAATCAGAATCAACGCCTGTTGCCAAAGTCAATTTGTCTTTTTATATACATATGTACATGCAAACAAATAGACTATACTCCTGTAAAGTTGTTCTGTCTCACGCAAAAGATCCGGAGGCTGTAAGTAACTTTTGTGTCTTGGAGCGCTATATACGAGTATAACATGAAATCGCTTTAGAGTCCATAAAAAATATCATAACAATCCACCCCCCTTTTCCACACTTTACTTTCTTTGTTTTAGTCTCAACTTGTGCAGATATTCTCTATAGACTTTTCAACTTATAAATCAACACAGAGCCAAAGCAAAACTTGACCCTGCCAGGATTTTAGACGACACACACATCATGACGCACTGAATGACTCTAAAAAATATTCAGTAGTCTCATCTTTGTCATCCTAATTCGGATATCCCTATATCTGAATATTGAATATACATATTGAAGTTGTATCTATATAGGTAGATATGTTTTAGTTTCCATGAAAAATGTTGCTCTTTCGCAGCTCATCGGTGAAATATATACATTTATTATTATGGTTACCCCGTATGGCGTCTACGTATTATTATTATTACGCTTTTACTTGTCCTTCCTTCCAGAAAACGTTGAAATGACACAATGGATTTTACCATGCAAGTTTCAAGTGTGTATGTATACCTAGTATAGTGTCATGTGTACTTTGTCTTGTTAATCCCGTCTTTGTTAAGTTGCAATGATCATAAAGAAATAAGAAAGAGGTCATTGTGACACAATGCTTGGTCATTCTCATAGTCGTATTCATAGGTCACGTTCCTATCATTTCCCGTTGTCCATCCATCGTTTATTTTCCCCCCAAACTCCCAGTTCATAATGAAAGTCTAATTCTCACAGTTAATGTTCCAAATGCGGCAAAATGTAAAAAGAATAATGATAATACACATAGAATAACTTTTGACTTTCCTCACAAACAACAATAATACGTATATGAATGAAAGCTTCGCTTCTCCTACGTTTTTTTGTGTACGGAATACAGAAGAGAAGCATATCACAATCTATACAGACTAGACTCTCTCATATAGCTGTCTGACTGTCTGTATTTCGTTCCTGTTTTTCTTTCTTCTTTCGTTTTCGTTTTCATCTAATTTTTTTATCAAAAAGTTCACTGTTGAATTTTATTTTACCCTTAAAATCTCCGAGCTCACTCATAGCATTTTTATTCAATTGGGAGGTCTTTGATTGTGAGGTATGCGAAAGCAATAGGTTATTCAATTCTTAAAAAATCTTTCATTCCATGCTACTTTATCACCCTTACTTAAAATGTATTTGCAAAAGATTTTCATCGTCTCTGCTTTTAGATTTTTGAGGTGTGTCTTGTGTTCTCAAGTTTTCAGTCCATGGAGTCGACTATTTCACAAGGTATTGTTAATATTGAGAGACTATAGGCGTGGGTAGATTATTTGTCAGTACAAATAGGAATAGTCAGTGGACTTACAATGAGTATGGGTGGATGTACTCGTCTTGTACATCATGTACAAGACAAACCTTCTTGTTATTGTTATTAGTTATTTAACAATCTGAGACAATCCCACCCGCAGCAGCAAACACACTAGTCGAATATAGATATATATAATCGATGCAGTTCGCCTTTTGCCTCGAGGAAATATTTTAAAAAATTCTAAATTGTACACTTCTTTTCCATTCCATTTCCAATACTCACAGTCTTTTGGAATTTTCTACATATACATTGGAACATTGGGAATTGGTATTTGGAGGAGAACGAGACAAAAGTTGCAGCTGCATATAGAATATACATGTGTCGTACATATTAAAGATTCTCTCTCTCTCTCAGTCTTCATTCTTTTTGAAAATTTCCTCAAGGAACTTTTGATTTGAGTTGAAAAGAATGGAGAGCGAATCTGAGTTGGAGTTGAAAAGTTGTACGTGCTTTTTCGGGAATTTCTTCCGACTTGGACAATAAACTGAAATGACATTTTAACAGCGCCGGCCACAATCACACTCCCACTCATTCACATCACATCACATACATACACTCACTCACTCACTCACTCACTCACTCACACTCGGAACAAATATCACTTTCCTAAAAATCTCTTTTCTTTCCCTTCCTTCCAATTTCACCTCTTCAAGTCAATTACTTGAACGAATCCATAATGAATATTATGCTTCAAACATTCTCATACACACTCACACATACACAAGGCTCCCCCCATCACTTTCCACTTTTGCTGTAAGTATTATTTGTCTCTTTGACACTATACTAAATATACTATACTTATATCTGTACTTACTTCGCACTTGGGTTTAGGAATGGCAAATAGTTATGGAGAAAATGTCAATTCAAAAGTTTTTACATACACGTGTCAATATCTTGCCTATTCATTTCCTCTGTCCACTCTTCACTCTCAACATCAACATCCTTCAGAAAATTCTAACAAAACGTAAAAATCAAGGAAATTATATTGATTTGAGTATTCTCAAACTACATACACCACACTCTCTCAAGTTCACCGTTTACACATTCTGTACACTTGTTCGTTTTAACCTCAGAGAAGAAACAATTCAACACCTGAAGGAAAAAAATTGAAAGTCCGTTCTTTTGTAGGCATTGTACATACATACATACATACATTCAGTACACACAAAATTTCAGGGCTGGGAATGGAACAGAAAGAACTGAGGAAATGTTTGAGGAACACGTGCTTTATATCAGCCTGCTGTGTACTGTGTATTAGTCTGTGTGTGTGTAATGTGTATGAAGTCCCCAATAATTTAACAATGTATCTGCATGCAAGTTCTACTCTTTCTTTATCACATATGGTAGAGTATTGGCCGTAAATTTTGATGCGGGAAACTTTTCCCTCGCTGAACATTGGTACATCATAAATGACAAGAAATTTTCATTTTCTCAACGTCAACGAGAGAGAATATGAGTGAAATCGTCTTGTTTGTAACTAATAATAATAATGTTTACAATTTTGTACATCATGAGGATGGGTATATTTCCTAATTCCAATTCCAATTCCAATGTGTTGTATACAGTATACAGTGAGATGGAGATAGAAGAACGAACACGGAGGATTTCACAGCAGTCAATGTAGTCGAGTCATAAAAATAAAACAAGTGTAGTGTACTGTAGAGGAGTGGAGTGTACACTAACAACTAACAATAAGGGAAAGAGAGAGAGACAGAAGACTCTTCCTGAAATCAAACACATTATATATGACAATAGGCTAAGCCTTTTTTAAGCCCTTCAAAATAGGTGGACAATCGTCATGATTAGAATAAAGTCTACAACACACACCTGGCTTATATTTTGCTACTGCTATACTGCTACTGCCACTTGAACCCATCTCAGTTCACTCCAATTTGTAATACAATGTGGGCGTGTGTTCTTTCTTTCTCTCTCTCTCCCTCTCTCTCTCATCCGATGGTTAGAATCAGATTTTATTTATTCTTCAATAAAATAAAAAAAACTGTTATGTGTACGGCCAAATTTATAATTTATACCGCACCCGCAGATTAAATATCTGTAAGGTAGTATTATTATTTATTTTTTTAAACAGAAATTCATCTGAATTGTCATTTCATAAAAACAAATCAAGACAAAAATGAAAACAGATTTTTCAATAGTATATGAACGGCACGGAATAGAGAAAGAAAAAGCGCATAAAAAATATGATATAAATTGAGATATTGACTTTATTTTGAGTGGAGATTTCCCCTCGATCTCTCTCCTCATTCCTCTATTGAATCAAAAGATCAACCAAGTTGCTTCCAAAAGTCTTTCTTCAACAAAAGGGAGAAAAGTTACTATAAATATAATATTCGGTTGCATTACATATTCATTTGCTAGGTAGTTTGTACAGTACAGTGTGTGATGTGGTGGTGAGCTGATGTGTACATTGTACATGGTGAAAAACGGAAGACACCAAGTGCACACTGCTCACACACACACACACACATATATGTAGATATTTGTTTGCACCCACTTTATACTTTATACGTGCGTGCATGTGGATCTCCGAGGAGTCCCCTCCCCATTTCCTCTATCCCCAATTCCCGTGTAAGTACTCGTACATACTTAGATATGAGAAAGCAAACGGCAAATTGAATCAGGCCGACCCTTAAAGATCCATGATAATGTGATTGTGATTAATGACTTTATCACATTGAGCCATACACAGACCCTTTCTCTACAGATATTCCTCATCATGACTCCCAAACTCACTCTGTCTCCACTCTCCATTATATACTTAGTTTGGCAACAACACTAAAACTGCGCGTAAACAGGAGACTCGCCGACAGTCTCGTCTCTGGAAGAATATGGGAGCTTCCATACTCATACACTACACGTTCATTTTGAATATAAAGGCGATAATGTATTATTGCCCATTGAGAAAAGCTATATATTTTTACATGATGAGTCCTGAACTCTCATCCTAATAAAATTTAGAAGGGTTGACTGGTCTCATTGCCACTTTTACTTGTATCATTTATGCACGCAGCTGTAGTCGTCCTGGCTCTTTTGCCGTTTAGCACATGTATATAGCCGGAGCCGTTTCTACAGAGGAATCAGAGAAGAATTGAAACAAATTGTCACTGTCATATATAGACATATAGTGTAGGAAAACTCCACAGAGTCAACACCACACCTACAAATATATATATTTTTTCATGATAAGAGTGGAACTTTTCACTTTGTAATTTCATTCCTCCCCCTGTTCATTTCATTTTTTTTTATTCCACTTCTTCTTTCTCTCCTCCTACTCAAGAGTTTCAATTTCAATCTTTATTCATATAGTTCATGGACCATGAGAGCATCATCATATATATAGTGAATATGTAAATGGGAAAATGCTTAGTGGTACCATTCAAACTAATAATTGACGATATGGAAGATAATAAACCATTCTAATGGTTCTTCAATAATTTGTTGGAATAAATTGTACATACAGATGAATGCAGAACTATTGAATTTCAAAAGGGAAATTGACACGAGGACGGACTGAATGACGTGAGGACTCGGAACTCGGAAGTCACAGCATAAAAAGATGAAAATGGAGAAAGAGAGAGAGAGAGAGAGAGTGAGTAAAAAAGTTGAAATGACGATATCTATTTTCCCAATCCCAATATGAAAGTGAAACGATGTGAAAATATAGTAAATTGGAAATTCAATGGATGCTTATCAGTTGAAGGAGTTTGAAACACGCCTTTGTCAATATTCACGGAGGAAAAAACTTTCATGTGGGTCGTCGTAAGTCGTATATAGAAGAAGAAGAAGAAGCAGAAGAAGGCGAGAGAGAAGGAGAAGAGTACAGAAAATGACTCGACACTTTACCATGGTTGGAATAAAAGGGAAAAAAAGAGAGCCTACATGTCTACAAAGAAGAAAGCACACAATACAATGTGAAAACCTAAGTGACTTGACTGTTGTTAAAACGGGTCAGAGAGAGAGAGAGAGAGCGAGGCGAAAAGCAAGAAGACGAAGAAGAATCTCTAAATGAAAGACCAAAGTTAAGAGTTTCAAATAAGACAAGTGCATAATAGACGGGTAGAATAATAATATCAATATAATAATATGGGTATGAAGGAGCATCATCATGAACATGAACAAGAAGGAGAGGAGGGGAAAAAGCTTAAATGCTATAGGACAAGGAGAGCGTTTACATTTGGGAAAACTCAATGAAAACCTGTGTATGTAATGTATATAGGAGGTAGATACTAGATTCTCAGTTCTGGCCTACTGCACCGTGCAAATTACAGAGTAAAAGAGGCAAGAGGTCTGTTTGTGTAAACATAGATAGCTATTTAACTCATTGTTGGGGAGCACGTACAAAAATAATCATTCTCCTCTCATACTGACATTTTAAGTTTTGCCTTCTCCTTCTCCTTCGTTTTTCCCTCTCATATAATAAATACTCGGGGGAGTCTCTGTCCAGACCTCTTTGTGTGTGTACTCACCTGAGATATTTCTCAATAAATAGTATGTATTGTATATAAATTCTTTCCCCCCACCCTCTTAAAATTCTACGTATTTTATATAGACATATAGGTACAGAAACTATAAAATTCCCCAGTCTTACAGATATTCCTATAAAAATCAGGGTTGATAGTTTAATGTCCATGAAAAAAAACATTTAACGTTGGATTCCATGTCTAACCTGTCCTTTTAGAAGACTCAATCATTATGGTGGGATATCGGTGCTCCCGGGTTAAATAAGTAATATTGTAATCAAAAAAAGTTTCAAGTTGCTGAGGATACTGGCTATAAAGATATGCGTACATAGTACATATTCCGTTGGTATATGTACACCCTCAAAAAGACCCCATGCTGCACTTTATCGGTTATTATTATTATGACTACTACACAAAACATTTATTACAAGGCACGTTTTACAAGCCGCTAAATTTGTTTTCGACATAATATGACAATCATACTCTCAACTTCCGTATGTAATTCAGTAGTTCACTGAATGCTTCCAAGTTACACTCGACGACGATTCTTATCGTTAGAGATTCGAGATTCGTAAAAAAAAAATCATCATTTCTTTTGTTACGATTTATGAAACGAAATGTAACTGCTTTGGACAGTTACGAATTTGGGAAAACTCATTTTCACACAAAACAAAGGTTACTTTTATCGGTAAAGTTGCCAATAAATAAATATTTAACGAGAGTACCAAAGTACAGGCAAGTAGTAGTGTAAATATGTATAGCTGTTGACAAGTTGACAAGTACAGTAAAATGAACAATAAAAATGACAACTGTTCTGAATTGTGCATGCATGTGAAAGTCATTTGGATTTGTCAAAAGTAACCTCAAAAATTTGTCAAGCAGATAAAGTCAATAGTCTGAACTGTACCATAAATTAAAGAAAAGAAGTAATTTGAAACAAACTCGTGTTCATTTTTGAGAAGAAGAAGAATGTTCTGATCGTTTTGTGTGTGGTGGTGGTGGTGGTGGTGGTGGTGGTTGTGCAGAAATTTGCAGAGACAACAAAAACAAACAGACGGGAGAAGAAAATCCTACGGATTTTCGTCACTGAAAATCCTTAATGAGTAACGCAGTGTTGGAGAGTTGTGTGAGATGGAAACGAGTGGAGGATGTACGAGGAAGAAGGAATGGGTAAGGAAAGGAAGTCATAAAACGAGGAAGGTAAATCGATGGTGAAGTTTGTCTGACCACTGTCATATGTATGTATCTGTATTTCCATCAAGTTATACAATATTTTTTGCAACCGTGTGGAAACTGTTGAGAACTTGCTTGTAAGGAATCGGAAGACTTGCAAGTGCTACAGAATGACCAGAAAAAATGTATCTGGATATAGCGCAAACTGTAAACAGACAAAAAATATACACGGAGTGGTGTGTAGAAAAGTGAGTGAGAGAGAGAGAGAGAGAGAGAGAGAGAGAGAGAGAGAGAGAGAGAGAGAGCACGAGCTAGAGAAATGAAAGGGCAACCTGAACCGAAAAGTGTTTCTATATACTTACTTTCCACATGACAGGAAACCTTCTCACGAACATTTACTACTATACCTATATGTACTTATTATTATTATTAGAGTGGCTCTCTCATTCCAGGGTTTCTAATGGTATACGTCCAACTTTTGACTACTCCAACTTTTCGACTTTTCTACACTAATTTACTATCCCAACTCTCAAACTAAATATATTATGAGAAACGTGAATAATTTTGATTCCTACACCCAGTTGGTTGGTGTAAGAATCAACAGAAGTTTTGGAGGGCTTTTATATTCGTTGGGCAGATTATTCATAGAGACTTATTTAGCTTGTAGTAAAAGTAAATTTAATAGAAAGAATATTTCTATATATGTATATATTTCCATCTACCTTCCAATTGAGTCCATTATTAATGAATATATATACAATATATATATTGTATGTTTTTAGCCAAGAACTTGGAATGAAAATAAGGACAGTGACAAAAACTTTCCTCAATCTTCCATTCATTGAGAGAGATTAAAGAACTCAAACTCAACGTATTATGAATTCCCTCCTCTGTATGCTATTCAAAAACTTGAAACTAATCATCTCAAAAAGTTTAATAAATCGATATGAATTACTTGTACATTTCATGAAAAGTTTTAAAATTTTGCGTTAATCTATTAATTAGTCTGGAGAGAGAGAGTCGCTTCAGGAATTAAAACCAGAAGTTTCAACTTTCTTTTTCCATTTGAAACTTTCCACAGCTTTGTGAAATTCCAAAATTCCAAAACCCCGAGTTTCCACACACAAATGTGAGGTAAATCTCCGTACTAGAGTTTGGCTTATTCTGACTGAATTGGTACACATTGACAATGAGAATTGAGTTGAGTGTAAAATCAATGGTGATTATAATCTACTGGACTCTTACCTGGACTCGGGATTCGGGCAATGAAATCTGAAATTCCGCAACAAAAATCGTTAGTTAGTTAGTTTTCTATATGTACTTGTGTGTACCCGCTCTCATTGTCACCAGTTTATAAAAACCAATATAGCTAAATGATTAAATGTCTCACCTTCAGAGCGACTTCCTCCCTCATGAAGATGTCAGGGTAGCGAGTTTTCCCAAACAAAGATTCTAAAATGTCCAACTGCGCTCTCGTAAAGGTAGTTCGTTCTCTTCGCTGTTTCCGAGGGTTGGAACCTGAATAAAAAAAACCTTTTGCAAATAAAATATTTACATAACCCTTCATTATTTTTTGATTCCTTCTCGTTTGGATTATTTCATATAGTTTTCATCATTACAATACATCTTAACAATTTACAACAGTCATTCTTCTCTACTGGCACCTTAACCGCCTGGTCCAGGGTACATATATTCACTTGTTTTCTTTTTTTTAAATTTGTATTTTATTTATTGTAAGTACATTTTCACTCTACAAAATTTGATTGAACCGAAAGTAATGAAACATGACAAATATTATAGAGCCGACTTGTATTCGTAGATGTACACATGAAATCTCTTCTCAGAGCTTCTTTTTTTTATGTTGAGGATCCACAAATCTAATGAATCTGAGAAGAAATCTGACTGCCACTAATGTTCATAGTAAGTGTATATGTACCTACAATTTACTGTCAAAGTTATCATTGGGTTGTCAAAGGAGTCCTCTTCTCACACTGTCACATTCTATTTAACTACATTTCTTGAAATTATTCGATAGCGTCATTTGATTGTGGTGTTACAACACTATGTGGATTTTTTCTTACTCTTTTCGAAGGATGTAAACTATTTATAGTCTTTATCGTGTGTTGGTTGAGCGAGTGCATCTTTTTGGATCTCTTCAATTGTGATTTTGGTGTTGGTATGAGATGAGAGTGTATTTTATTGTGTGTTTCGTCTGTTTAAACTCTAATACTTGCATTCTCAAGATGTCTATCTGGGTTGGTTGATGGTTTTTAGACTTACAGAAAGAGAGAGAGAGAGAAATAGGACGAGGAAATGTAACTGGACAAGTAGTATAAAATAAGGAAGAGAGAAAACATTCAGTGTAGGAGGCAGACATACGTACATATATTTATAATATAAAAAATGATTCCACTATTAGATATGCACACATGCACACAAGTGTTGAGCATGGAGATGGTGGATGATGGTTGGTGGATTAGTTTTTGGAGATGAGATGAGATGGTAAGTAGTTATGAGGATCGGAAAGGAACTTGAACGTTCATGTATAATGTGAGTCTACGTCGTGGAATAAAAGAATAATGGAGGTGAGAGAGAGAGAGAGAGAGGGGTATCATCTTGGAGATTTTTTCCCATCTCTGTAGTACACATTAAAGTACAATTAGATTGCAAGCTAGCCTGGGTTTATATATTCTATGTACTATATTTACATTTACATGAAAGAAAGAGAGAGTCAAACTAAGATCTTTAACTTACTAACTATATAATTACGTATATATATGTATATGTATATGTATAATAATAATAAATGTATATATGTACATGTAATGTATGACTGTCTCTGGTTGATGAATTGAATGTGCTATCAAATCAATTATCATTATTATATCGTCATAACTCTTTAACTTTTTGTACTGTCTAGTCATATAGTCATTATACATAGTCATATATCTGTATACATATACTTTGTGTCAACTTTGCATTGTGTAATATACACATATTAATGTTATTGAGCGTCCTAGGTTTTATCATTGCTCCTTTGACAATAGAAAGAGAACTATGGAGATACACGGAACATTTAACGTAACATATAATAAAAAGTGTATAATGCTTGTATGTAAGATTGAGAGTGTGTAAGAGTTGAGAAGTGGAACTAGAAATGAGAGAGAGACTGAAAGAAAGTGCGTGTGACTGAGCGAAGCCAACAAAAGTTCTGGAGCTGGAGAGCTGGAGAAGAAGACAGGGGGATTATGTTCTAAGCTAGCAGAAGAATTTTACTCGACAATAATTTTAGCTTGAAGAGTGTCTGAGTAAAAAATGTCAACGCTTTTTTCTCCCATCTCTCTCTCTCTGTCTCTCTCTCTCTGTCTCTCTCTCTCTGTCTCTCTCTCTCTTTCTCTCTCCCTTAGCCTCGTGGATCGATCAAGTGATATCGTAGTTTTCCTTCTCTCCATCCTAATAATGGTTAAGCCGAGCCAACAGACAGCATCTTTCTCTTACACACGCTCACTCACTCTCTCACTTTTCTACCTACTTTTACTTGACTGACTGGAGTATTTTTTATTTGGAGTCTTGTCTCAACTTTATGGTTGCCTAGTCAAGAACTGTTACGAACGTAAAATTTTAATATACTGAGTGGTTTAATATAGAATGCAAGATTGAGTTTTAGCAGTTACTTCCCGCCCCAGCAGAATTTCATATCGGTCTGACTGATACTAAATACTGAATTCTTTTATTTATATCTGTAGGTATACTATTTATGGTATCTGTATATGGGATGTGGATGAGGAAATACTTGATAATACTTGATAATCTCTGACATATGTATATATACATATATATTTATTATACATAGATATTTCCCTATATTATATTCAGTCTTATGCATTGGCAATTAAATGTTCTCCCAGGTTGTTATTTTATAGTGGTTGAGCTTTCCTGTACTTTTTTTTCTTTCATCGCCGTCGTCGTCGTTGTCGTCGTTGTCAATGTCGACTTTTTAGCGGTTTAGTCAGAAGAAATGAAAGTGAGAGAATTCATGTGTAAGTTGACACCAAAGATGACTTAATTTTTGACTCGGTAGGATTTTCTTGTCATTTTCCTTGGTCTTTTATCTCTCCCCGTACTAATGCGCTGCCAAAGGATTTCCCAAAAGACATTTTCACATGAGTTCCTTTAGATTTGGAATCTAGTGAGTGAGAGAAACTAAACTAGAGCCATCATGAACCATCATGTAAAGGACTAATAAGTGAACTTTTACAAATACCTCAATGTAAATACAATCTATATATCTCTCATCTAGAGTCCTACCTAACTAACTGTCTAGCCATTAGCCAACTCTCCTGATGTGTGGGGAAAGGGAAGCCAAGGAAAGGTATTTTTCTTCCAAGACAATCACAAAACTTGGTATATCAAATATATGTATAGTGTATTTCCTCACTACTTTCTATATTCTCCATGTATGAAATATGAAATTTTGATGTAGGAATATACCGAATATGTTCTTCGCATATGTCTTGTAAACTTTATCGGGGAATTTCATCACAGAATATTGAAACAAACAGTCCTTTCGTCACCTTCGTCAATATGTGTAAGTATACACTTAAGTTGGAAGCCTCCATTTCTATAGCTAATACATATATCTTACCAAACCTATACTGTCGACTCTTTGACTAAAAGTTTTGTACATGGAATGGACATGAACCCAATCCAATGGGATTCTTATGTACATCGTTTATTTTGTGTCCTAATGCACAATGTGTGTGTTTAGTGTAAAGTAAATGACCAAATAAAAAATGAGAAAACAAAAAGTATTCTCACCAGGTGGGTAGCCCATGCCTCCATGCATATCCATGGGAGAAACTCCGATTCCAAGTCCGTTCATGGCATAAGGTGATGGTTTTAAATAGGACATTGGGGGAGGGACACTGCCGGGGTGTCCACCACCTCCACCAAACGACGAGAAAGCCAGGATGTTAGCTATTTTGACTCCGGTGTAATACAAAACTGATGAGGAGGGAATTTGTTACTGACCTCTTTTTAAGGAAGCTGGAAATTGAATATAGACAATCATCAAATTAAAATTACACATTACTTACACTATATAAGGAAGAAGAATTCAGATTTTTTCTTTTATTCCCATTTCCGCATGGTAGATGGATTTATATTATTATATTTATATTTAATGTCATTTATAGTCTAGACTTGAGGAAGTGTATTCATATAAATAAGCAATAGCTAGAGGAGCGCAGCGGAGAGGTCCAATTCATATGGTGTCATTTAGAATATGGTATATGCTAGTCCAAACAAAAACGGAGAAGTAAAGATAAAATTCGAATGCATCTGAGCAGAACCTTATAGTATAGATTAATCCTCCTTTTCGATTAGACTTTCTTCGACGGACATGTCCAAAGAAATCATGCTGAGCTATTGAGACCAAGACTTAAAAATATACCTTAGTGCATATGTGCATATGTGCATATGTGCGCATATGTGCCAGTCTCAATTCTGAATCAACACAGCACAATAAAGAATAATAATATAAAAACACCAACAAGAAGACAACGTCACAGTTGAGACAGCAAAGAAGAAATAAAAAAAACTACAATATATATATATCGCGAGAATAAAATGTAAAGTACTACTAGACATTTACTGCTGCTGCTTCCTTCTTCCTTTGAACTGTCATGAGCCATACATATTACATATGGAGATTGGAGATGGAGGAAAAGGACATGATGGTTTATAGACAATTCTATAGACATTTCTCTCTATTTGTACTCTCATCGTCAAGAACAAATTCCGTATTTGTATTTGAATGGACTAGATGACATGTAGATACTCAAGTAGTGTGCTCCATGTGTAATCCAAATAAGAGGATGATAGACGTGATCCAAGTACCTGTGTAGTTTCTAGTTTCGACAATAGTCGTCTGGGTAATGTGTAATGTGTAATGTGTATATGTACACGACACGTGAATTGAGATTTGTGACTGTGACACATGAAAAAAACACATCTTCATTCATTAGCCATTTTCCTTGATGCTCCTACACACTGCACCTACATATCGTATCGTAATCGTATGTATACAGACTTACATATGGAATGAGCCGACATACCATTTTAATCTTCCCTGCACATTTCTCCAACAACCAACAACCATCATCATCATCATCATCAGAATCATCATTACATATTAATTTATAAAAATTTCCTCATCAAATGTCTGAGTGACAAAAGCCTCGTGACATATGACTACCTATAGTTAAGTATACGTGAGTGATTATGTTTGAATTAATTCGAGAAAAACACAAACGACTAAATACTCTGACCATCATCTGTCTCCGTACAGAAAGCTAGTTATTAGTTATTGCTATCGTATATCTGAATTTGGAATATTGAATAAATGTGGTGCAGAAATTCATCTTATCTTATATATCGTAGTATTCTTTCAATCTCAAACACTCTCTATCACTTTTGTAACGAAACGAACATCCCATTATGTATACTTACCAATGAAAAACACTGGCAAAAACTTGAGTAATTAGATGTAGAATGTAAGTACATACGATACAGTAGCAAGTACATGTAGTACGCTGGGTACGGATGGAATTGATTAAAGACATGATATTTAAACATAATTTATAAATTATAATGATATAACGTCTCGTCCTTCATAAATTGTGACGGACCCACACATTTTACATTCAGCTACATATTTTATGACCAGGACAGAGAGGAGAGAGAGCATTCAAGGTAACCAAATGGAATAAAATATTGTCATGTAGTTGCGTGTGCAAATTAGACAACGAATAAATAAATGTCTGGGGTATAAACACTGAAAATATGAAATATTACAGTGACTGGCTAGTTAGAACTTTTAAATCATCCTATTTGTACACGATATGAAGTAAAGTCCATCGTTCTCAAAGGGAAGGAGATACATATGCAAAAAAAATGTCTATAAATTCAATGTGATGATGAACATTTGTACAAGACAAAAAAGTACAGTGTGGAAGTAGTTGAAGTTGGAACAGAAACTCCCCACTACCACACCATAATGGAGTAGTGAATGTGAATACTACATACATGCACAGAGAATGAATAGTCCTCGTGAAACATTAAAGAGCAATTTTTATCAGGATGGAAGAGCATCAAGGTAAACTACCCTCCTATTGGTTTGATATCACATATTCAACATTCAACAAAATGTGAAACTTGAATGCTTCTATCTCTTACTCTCTCTCTCTCTCTATCTTTCTTTCTGTCTGTCTGTTTCTCTTTCTCTTTCTTCTTTTGCTCAAACTGCTTTTGTTGTCACCTGAACAAGGTGTGTATGTGTATGTGGCGTGTGAGGGCAGCCCTACTTACGCTTAGGTACTTCTTTTTTTCATTTTCAAATCATATCAACTGCCTATCCCTCTTTTATGTATAGTTTTTCAAGTTCTGGTTTACTACAAATAATACAGCATTGAAAAGAAGAAATAAGGGGCACTAACCATGCTCTCTCTCTCTCTCTATGTATTCCCTAGTCTACACACAACACAGGATTGTAACATGTTTCTAATATTATTGAATGCGTATACGAACACGAGGGTGTTTGCGCCTCTCTCTCTCTGTCTCTCTCTCATTTCTATTTGTAATACCATCAACTTAATGCATCATATCAAAGTACGGGTAGTATAATAATAAAAAGGGAAATACTCACACTGTTCAAATACATAATGGTAATGGGGTTCTTCCTATGTATGTGTGTGTGTGTGTTTGTGTGTGCAAGAAGAAATTAGGAGGGCAAATTTCATCTCCTATCAAGATATTACACGGATATGTTCTGGTGCATTCACTCAATATTTTTCACATTCATATTCACATACACACACCCGCCTTTTCAATTTACTTTTGCTTTGGCCAGTTTTTGCCTTTGCTCTCTTGCTCTTGCTTTTGCCTTTTCTTTTCCCCCATTCGTTTCATCAAATGATTTTATTTACCTCTCTCTCTCTCTTTATCTCTCGGCTTTATTGAAACATGTACACAGTTTTATTTTTCATGTGATACGGAATTTTCGGCTCATTTTAGTTGAAAAAGAACGGGGTGAACTTCAATTTGAATTTGAATTCATTTGTAAGAAAATCTCCTTGCTATTCGGCTAAGAATAAAATATATGGAAGAAGGCTTAAAACGAAGAAGAATCTGACTCGAAATTTTAAATTTGTAAATGAGATGGTCGAATTTTTATTGATGAGGAAATTGTGTGATTTTATTTATATATTACAGATACAACCAGCTACGATTGACGATTATTCAAAATCAAAATGCACGTTGTTTTTTTTCTCGTAAGTAATATAATTTCAATCTCATTATTTCACACATTGCTACCAAAAAGGCGCTCGGCCGCGGCTGAATTTAGCCAAAGGGCATACTTAAATCCTTGTTATTATTTTAATGTTCGTACTCATTAGTATGTACGTGATAGTGTGGAGCTTTTCGTGTGTGTGTGTGTCTTTTGCAGTAGCACATTTTGACTGTGATTTTTTTTTGTACACAAGCCTGAAGGGAAGACGACGAAGAGGAAGCAGAGCAATGAGCTCCATGACAGCTAACAAACATTCCGATTTCTGATATTTTTCACCCTAGACTTTCAGACCAAACACTTTTATGTATATACAACAACAATTTCTGCCAGAGTATATCTTCTATTATATTCTATATGCGACATAGAAAATACATTTGGAAGACAAATTAAATGTTCCTCCACTGTATTCAACACTTATGTATCTTACATATAGGCAATATGCACTGACGAAACTCCAGCTCCAGTAGAGCTCTACACATGGATGGACTGGGATTTCTATACAGTTTTCTGAATGCACACTCGCATACACATTCACATAAGTATTAAGTACATATGTACATGCTGGGTTTTATTTTTTTTATCGTTGTTTGCTCATATGTAGAGCGACATTTGTCTGTATTCCAAAAAGCATTTATTATGAAAACCATACCACAAGAGTTGTTACAACGTATATGTATCGTACCTATTCAGGTAGCCGTTCTAAAATAAGAAACATATTTGTGTATAGGAAAAAAGGAAATTGTAACCATTTATGAATGAATTTATACACTGAGTATTTTTTAAAAAATAACTATATGGAGACTCCCAGTCTATTCTTTGTGTATGAATAGGGAAAGTGGAAAGATTAACAATTTTTTACGTTCCCTCAAACACACACACATTCTTGATATCTACCTACAATATGTGTGTGTATTCAGTCAGTGAGTTTTCAAAATGCCAAAGCAAGTCGAGATTTGAGATCGAGAGGTTCAACTGGTGACAGATTGGAAAATGAAACCACACAAGGATTTTTTTGAGAAGAGAAGAAATAAAGAGGCTATCATTAACATTTGGCGGTGTGTTTGGACCAAAGACTGAGTGAGAGAGGACGAGGAGTTTCTTCTGTATGAAGTAAATGTTTAGAAGAAAAAAGTTTTTAAGGGGAAAAAATGTGAATGGTATAGCAGGGAGAAAGAGAGAGAGAGAGAGAAAGAGAGAGAGAGAGGTTTATTTCATTTTACGTCATAGAAATTGTGAAAAGAGGCTGCTCACACCTTCTTCACAAGACTCTGACCAAATGGGGGACCGCCTATTGCCTTTTCATCATTCGCAATTATTAACCCAAGGAAAAAAAAAGACGCAGTGTGTGAAAGACATCTCTTCTTCTTCTCTCTCTCATAACCATTATACAGACCAACGCTTCCATTCATTCACTAGACATGAGAATAAAAGATTTTTTGAACTACATAAATAAATACTGAGCTGAAAACACTTGAAATTTTTTCAAGTGGTCAAATGAAAAAGATAGTTTTTTCCCCTTGTATTTCCGAATCTCTATTGTACATCTTCATTGTAATTTGTAATACGTTCATCATTTGACGTATACGTTAAACATGAAAAATTGGATAATGTTGTAGGAATGCTGCAATAAACGATGATGTAAATTGTTGTTAGCTTTTCCATCGTGTTTTGAATGATAAAACATGATATAAAACAATACCAAGAAATTCATTCGTGTTCCATCGTTAGCAGAACTTGCCATTCGTTTCAAAGGAAACTCTGACAGGCTAAAAGATGGAAAGATTGTCAATTGTCACGATTTTGGTTGCGTTATAGGAATGATATGGACAATAATTATTGCAATCTGTCTCCTTGAAGAAGACTTTAGACTTTAGAGTTGAGTCAAGTTCAGCTTGGGAAAATAAATACTTTCCTGAATTTGAATTCCAATGAGACCATACGGATGAGTCCAAACAAGAAAATGTGAAATAATTTATTTCAAATAAGCGACATGGGAATGTCGCCATGTGTTGAGAGTAAACTTTACTCAGTAAATGGATAATAATGTTTATCATAATATCGTAATGTGTGAATACCTACAAACTTATTTGAGACGAAGGGTTTTTGTAAGAAAATGATGAATAATAACTCTTCAAGTTCCAAGTTTAAGAGAATCGAGCAGGAACGTTATTCCAAACATGAGGATTAGCATGGAGAAAAAAGGACTACCTGTCCGAAGCTCATTATTATTATTATTTCCCTTCTACAATCTACACTGTAGATTCTACAGCCTAATGTGTTGTTTTTCAATGATTATACGCATGTGAAACCCGTATGAAAAACTGTAAGGACTAATAAAGAGAATCCACTTACGGTTACGACATTAACATAAGATTCTCTCCAATAACCTTTTACTTTGCAATTGATCTTGAAAATGTGAAGAGCTACATATACATCCACTCATCATCTACATACGCACGAGCATGTAAGGAATTTTTCTAAATAGTATACATAATAGCAAATGCGGAGAAAACATGGGATTAAAATTCCTTTGCAGAGAGAATGGCATGGACAATATCTGTATCTGTATGTATGAGAGGGATCGAGATGGACATGATGAACTCTAAACTGCACTCAAAAATTCTGTCCAATATTTGAATATATATATATACATATATTATATGTATGCACTTGTATACAAATATTCATTTGTATATTTTCTTCTGTCTCTCTTGTTATTGCTCGTGTGTTGTGTTCTCTCTCTTCTCTCTCTCTCTCTCTCTCTCCATACTTTTTTTCTGTGGCCAATGTGTAAGTTTGTTTTGGCCGTGATGGACAATGTACAACAGCGGTGACCGCTGTTAGTGCCATTATTATTATGTCGTCGACACACATTACTCACTCAAGTGAACTTTTCGTTGTACGACTGTACGAGCTGCAGCACCCAACCAAATACATATATATATATATATTTTTGCCTCCAAGACAAAATGTGACAAGGTTTTTCTATCAGGAGTTTTGAAGGGTCCTCTTTCTCTCTCTTGCTTTTCTTTTCACATGTTGCCTCTACATATTTACATCCATTGTCTATCCTACCTATGTCCGACCTATTCTCTTATGAGTTTTACTTATGTCTCTAAAGCTCGAGCCCTTAAGGCCTACTATATATATAATATCTCCATGTATGGTACAAACTATACCGTAGATACAATATGTGTCTACATCTTCTCGGTTTTCATCTTCCAATGTTCAAATAATTGTACTGATACAACCTCTTTGTTTGTTTTCTATTCATAACAAGAGATACTATACTATATTCCCCGAGCACACACTCTCCTAGGTATTTTACCCTGAATGCTCATCAACCAGTCAGTCAACTGGATTTTGATTTGGGGAAAAAAGCCAAAAGGGTGTTGCTTTCCGCACCCAACTATCACCCGAAATTTCAAACTTTTACCCATCTTAATGTGTGAATACTGACTACTGCCTACTGCCTACTGTCTACTGCCTACCTTCCACTCCAATAAACTTGTCCTTCCAAAATGATACAATTTCTACGGACAAGCACACACACTTTCTTGACAATACATTTCCAAAAGAGTCCATCAGTGTGTCTTCCTCTTCTTTTTGCTTCCTTTTTTTTTGTGTGACGCTTCTAGCTCTCTTCATTATGCATTATGCATATCTTGGACAGACAATCTTCTCGCATTTAAAATTTCATCCATTATGGACTTGTTATTTATTTTTGAGCACTCGAGAGTGTCCACATTATCTATGAATATTCACATTGGAATCCTCTGTTGCATATGCCAAATGTCTACCTAGACTAACGCATATCTCTGTATTGTGTGTAGACGTGGAGCTATAGAGACTTTGTCTTGTATAATTTGAAATTTGAAATAGAATTCCTTGACAAATATGGATTTTCAATATATTGAAATGACACAGCAACAAAATACATATATACAGATAGTTTATAGATTGAAGAATGTTTGAATCGTATGAAAATGTTTCAATGAAATTCAACATTCAACAGGAATATACTTTTGTGTAGCTATTGGAGAGTGTCAACGGGTGACTGAATTTGAAGTTTTACTTTTACACACACACAAACACACGCACACACACTGTCAATGGATGGAGAAGGAATTCCTATACTGACACTCGTACAATATTGGGCCACTAGACGTTGTTGGACCAGTAAAGAACCATGACCAGAGAACATTGGAAATTATTTTAAATTTGAAATATTTTGTCTTTTACATACACATATCGTTCGTATATATATGTACAAGAGAATTGAGAATGAGTGAAATGGAATGTATCCATTGAGCATTGAAAATTGAACGGTGTGTGTGAAAGAGAAAGAGAGAGAGAGAGAGAGTAATAATGAATAAATGTCGTATATATTTATTGAAAGAGACACTAAAGAGTGAGTGTTGGGACGTTGAAGCGTATAAAGCTCAGGTGTCAAATATATAAACTCGGAAATGAATTTGTACTCGACTGAGCAATACTTGTCCAACTGTTCTTCTTGTATATACTTCTGTGTATAAATAAATACAGTAATAAGAATGACCGTGGAGAAAAAAAAGAGAGAATAAAGTGAGAAATGCACACATAAATATATAAAAAGGATAATAAATACGTGTGCGTATATTATTATATTGTGTTTTATGTAGGTATATTGTATGTATATATTTATATATATATATATATATACACTTTATTTATGATATCTGGCATCCACATCAAAGGTGATTTCAATGAATGTGTTTGGAATGAATCAGCAAAAATAACCTGTCTCTCTGCGTGAATACCCACACCTGAGACTTGAGTAAGATCACTCTCTTTGACTTTCAAAGACAGACGGACGACTCTCAACTGACTAACTACCCTACCAATCCAATCCATACAATACAATCATTCATAACTAGGCAATCTTGGACATATTTGGTTCCTTTTCTTGTTCTACAAGCTCAATAATAGATTTTGAATAGTTTATATTCGTTCATAAGTGTGTGTTCTCTCTGTGTATATTATAGTTTGGAGTCGAGATGACTGTCTTGTTTCTTGTCTTTTCTCTTTCGTTTTTTTTTGAAGAATACAAAATGTATAAAGTGTTCATGTGTGCTTGCGTATTATGTATGTACGGAAGCAGAACAAATAACTAATCATTTTTGTGAAACATTTTGACTTTCAATCAGTTCAATCAATATAGACGATACGCTCCATTCTCCATTCTATATCTTTACACTTTTCCCTAGACAATGGAGACACATGTAGAATGACGCCTTGATGTCATGTGGACAGTCACTTTCAAAGTAACAATTGCAATTAGAATCAGTTTCCAGTTACCCAAACGACCTCTTGAACCTCAATTTGTCCACTATTATTCGATCAACAATGAGTCGACAATTGAGTATGTATCAGTATCCACTTCACTACTTTTATACACACACCTTTTCACTTTTTCACTCATTCATAATCATCATCATAATTTTATATCATGATGATGACGACTTTTAAAGACATTTGTTTTCTCATTTCATCCTCGAGCTGTACCCAAGGGAAACAAAATACAATCTTGTACATATATTTAAAAACTGTTAACGAAAGAAAATGAATTTCATTCAACAACGTTTTGCAAATATTTAAGCAAGTTCAATCATTGTATATACATATACAGTAAACATTTCCAAGAAAACGTTTTTTTTTTTCATAAAGAGTTTTCAAAATTTCCAAATCTACTTTAAGAAGAATTCAAACCAACGTTTCATCTTAGTAAATACTTGAAGGACAGTTTTGACATTTTAAAACTAATAACATAATTAAGTCGCGTCATTTAAATGCAAATAGGAGAAAATACTCGATAACTTTTCTTTAATTTCCTTTCAATTAAATCTAACGATAAGAAACAAAACGTAAAGTAAATTAAAAGTTTTTGAATTCATTTTATCTATCAAAAAAAATGTACTCGCACCACACAGACTTTATAAAATATCACATGGAAAAGCTTTTTTGTCTCCCTTATGAATGCATACACACCTTTTTGTAAATTCTTTTCAGTATATGTTGTTCGTCCACACATGTAAATTTCCGATTTCTAAACAAAAAGAAGAGCACAATAATCCAAAGCTGGAACTGATGAAAAAACTGCAACTGGAGATTGGCACACTTGCACTTGCTCGTTGAATGGCACAAAAAAACTGGATAATACCAAATGTAAACAAACGATAATAATATCAAGTTAAACTCTTGATTCAACAATCGTCACAAGAGAGAGAGAGAGACAGAGAGAGAGAGAAGAATCCCACATCTGCTTCCCGTCAGTTTAGAAATGTCTATACACACTATCAGTATTTATTTTACTCGGAATGTAACAAAACAAAAAATATGAGAGAACTATACAGAAATGATTGAAGATTCAAAAAAACTTTCAACGCTCACCAACACACACACCAAAAACTTTAAACGCTATATTTTTCAGTGAAGACTCAATTATGTAGGAAATCAAATAAATATATATATTTTTTTTTGTCGTGAGTAATAACGTTTAAACTGTATTCAAATTGACGACGAAAATAAATAAAAAGTGTTTCAATTCAAAATAAAACTTTATATTTGATTTGAATAGTGAAAAGTGAGTGTGTCCGTGTCCGCCGGCGGACAACAGTATATACCAATGTCAATAGTATCCGTTTGGTTTTCACAATGAGAGAACTGAACAGAACAGAGAACAGTATGTGATGGTGAAAAAAATAGAGAGCGTTATATTTTTTTGTAAAAAATATATAGGGAGAGAGAGAGAGAGAGAGAGAGAGAGGTGTGAAGTGTGTGATTATGGATGGACCAGTCGATTTATGAGTGATTACAAGGGATGAGCGGGTTAAGACGAGAGCTTAGCACTTAAGGTTATTTAGTGTGAAGTGTGCCTAGCTACCTGCTAATGTTCTACATTTTACAATATATAAATATATATATATATATTAAACAACGCTCCGAAGTCCAGTTAGACTGACTCGAGTAAAAGTAACTCTTTTTTTGGCCTTGTCTTCCTCCATCTCCCCACATTTACCTTATGTATATGACGACGAGAAATATTATGAATCCCACCACCCTGCTACAGCTGTATACAGATACTCGTCCACTTGTGACTGTTAAAAAATATAAGTGCTAATCTGTAAGGTAAAGCTTGTAACAATGCGAACAAGATGATTTTGTTTTTGAACTTCTTCTTCCCAAAGAAAGGACAATAATAACAAGAAAAGGATAATGACGAGGACGATGATGATAATAATGATTCTGAGTAAAACGATAGGATTCAGTCAATATTCAGTACACACACAAAAAAAATGTAAATTCCACACACTCACACTCACACATACTCATACTAGTACGTACACACTACCCACAAATACAGGCACACTCACTCACTCACTCACTCATACTTGACAAATATCTCTCTATATATATATATACATATATATACAAAATAATATAATGTAAGCAAAGGCAGACATGGAATGAACTAAACACGCTGTGTCGTACCTATGTGTATGTATAAATGTATAATCGCCTTATAGAACTTTTTTTAAATCAGAGAAGATAAAACACAATAAACTCACCTAAGCTGACAAAAATCTACTCTTGAATGCAGGCACAGATAAAACAAGTCTTAAGCCTGTTACAGTAGAGGCTTAGGTCTTCTCAAACCGTATTAAATAAGACCAAGATTGATCCTATGCAACTTTATCCCCCTAAACTTTTCAAACATATTATCAAGTCCTCTTCTTGTCGTCCCGCAACCAAAAAACTTTACTCCTCCAGTCGTGTTCCCGAGGACAGCCCGGTTGACGCCTCTAGTGAACCAATCCCAAGTCTTCGTCGCAATTCCGCCTCCATCATTATCCTTTAGGGAAATCATTGCGCCGGACTCCTGCCCACTACACCCGCCCCAAAAGTTCAACTCTCCTCTCTCAACTCTTTCCTTCCCAATATGTACCACTGTTGTAGTCTGTAGCGCGATTCTCTCCCGTGTCTAGTACTTCTGGTTTCTCTCTTCTTCTTCTCCTTCCATTCCCGTCCATATACATGCATACATAGGTACATAAACCCTCTTTTTTAGATACATGTGTATCAAACTTTAAATGTTAATATTAAATTTAAATATCCTCTTGATCATGTACACTGACTACACACACCTATACACGACTATTCATCTCTAGTCTCCCCACACTACTTTTTACTACATATATATACCTACGCACACTTTCCATTTTGGGAATAAATAGCTCTGGTGAGTTATAATGTGATACTGTAACTGTAACTGTATCAACTGTATGTACGTACATATGGCCATGTCGACTATATGACGACGGTGGCATTTTCACGTATTTACTTAGAGTGTGGGGGGATCTTATGTAAATTTTGCTCTTTCTTTTGTCTCTTCTCACTCACTTCCTCTTTCCCTCTATTCATCAGAGTCTTATTTATTTCCCTCTTCAGACTTTTTGATGCTAAAAATTCTCTCACACACACACATACACATCTTTTTCATGTACAAAATCGATATTTTGTCTTTGTCACAGTTCATTACACATTGTGAACTCGGTAGTCCACCATCTACGATATCTATACAAGATGATATGACTGTGTACTCGTACTATTTATGTATATTCACCTTTGACATACAAAATAGTTTCTTAAACAACTCGCACATGTAGGATGTAGGTATTAATTTTCTTCATTTTTAACATGTTTTTAACGACAACCAGAACGAGATGGACAAGTTTCAATACTTTCTAGGCTACACTGGTAATGCATGAAACATGAAGATGCGTATGTACATATTGTGATTGTGATATACATACTATTTATCATTTTACTTTCTAATCTTCCACGTTTTCCCCTCAATTGTTGTTTGTGTGTTTTGCCCTCGGTTGATTTTTCTTTACTCTTTTCTTTTCGGTTTCGTCTTCTCCTTCCTCTTTTTTGTTTTTTTGTATGTATTTGCCTAGTCTTGCTGTATCTATATAATATATAGTCTCTGTCATCTCCGGGTCTGTCTTTGGAAATCCTTTATGGAGTTTGTGAGACTTTAGATTGAGCAAAAATCTGTCTGTATATATTTGTATATCTTTGTGCTTGCATGTGCATGTGTATCCGTATGTGTTTGTGTGTGCTCAGTGGGTATATTTAAAGTTATAGATGCTCAAGATGTACATATAAATGTTGGAGAGATAAAAAGAATGGGCCAAAGCGGATTAGCAATGATGATACTATTTACTCTAATTCTTTCCATTTCGGTAGCTACACTAGCTGTATTATATAGAGATCTATATATACATATACATATACTTGTACTTGCAAATCTATCTACCAAATAATAATGTCATGGTCTTGTGTGGTTTAGCTGGGTTTACGTTTATACATACTATGTACATATTACATAGGTAGGGTATGGAGCTCCATGCATTCACTATGTACATTATAAATTATAAACGTTTACATTTTCGGCTCTTTTTCATGTGTCATCTACTTTTTTCCCAGTTTAAATTCTTTATACTGATAACTTTTTAAGTTGATTTTTTTCCTATAGTCAATATCAAATTATCATCGGTATAAGCATAAATATAAATATAGGTTTTACTTTGTAAAATTTGGGGAGTTTCTTTGTGTTTTTCTTGGTGTGTGCGTGATTTTGTGTGTGTGTGTATGTGTAAAGTGATAAAGTCAACAAACGGGAAGGTATGCAGCATACCGTATGCTGGAAAGTAAATTGTATTGGAAGGTTTTTTTTGTGCTGTTAGTATTAAGTTTAATCTATGTAATCCTAATCCTAATTAATCAGTTTGTAGCTGCTAACCTGTTACATTTGTTGAGATTATGATGTATTGTATTGTCGTCAAAATCTTGATTTTATTTACACAGTTTGTGTGTCCCTACTTATACAATTACGAGTAGATTTTATATATAAGTAAGCAATAAGTCTCCCTATTTATTATTTGTTAGTTTTGGTTTAATAAAGTGTGCCGGTTGTAAGTAAGTGTGAGAGTATCCAGTATCTTATTGTAGTCAGATTGTAATTCCAATTCTTATGTATGATACCTACATACATACATGTAAGTCACATATTTATTTTATATAGATAGATATATGTAGTAACTCTATATAGGTTTAAGGACTCGGGCAAAATGGTACATACTATGAGAAAAGTGCTTGAGAGAGAGAGCCCAATAATAAAAGTAAGCTTCTTAAGTTTATGTTATTCACAATTTGTTTTGTGGCTAAAGTGTAGACTACGCACTACACACACACACACACTAGACTCTGTAGATTTGAGGGTACGAGCAAGTGAGTAAGTAAGTGTGTGTGTAAAGTATAAATAATTTGTTATGGTCGAAATGTAAACTAATATTTATGTTGTGATTAAGCGGAAGTTAAAGATTCTAATGAATAGTGCTTACAAAACGATACACCTACTATATACATAGTACTTATTTACGCCTCCAACTTTGCGACCACGACTTGCGACAACTATAGTCTCAACTACATAGATAAATGTTTGAATAATAATCAAATGACTTTTCACAGAGGTTAGTCTAGTTATCCAATTATGCAGCAAATATATGAATATGTATACGTATGCAAGTTGTTGCTATAGGTATATCTACTCATCTACTCTGGGTGCATGTAAATGTTAAAATGTATCATATATTCGGTCTGAGTTTTTGGACTTAAGACTATTATCGAAATATTATCCGCATATAGTTAATCTGTTAATAATTACTTATGATGAAAGAATTGAATGAACTTGAATTCGTCAATCCTTTATACATTTATCAGCAGAAGCGGGTGCTCACGATCAATGGCTTTATAGATTTGTAGAGTAAGTGAACAAGATTATTGTACATTTTAACTTAAAGGAGATGCAATTGTTTTACATTCCGAGTTTATAAGTTTATAACCATTTGTGTTATGGATTTTTTTTCGGAGACTTTCTCAAGAAAAATGATGAATGTTTTTACCAACTTTGAACTTCTTGTATGCAGAAAATATGCAGATGTATGTAGTATGTATACGCGCACTTGGAAACTTTTGCGAATGACAGATTAAGATGAAAAAAATAAGTGACGAGTGGAAACGTTGACTCCTATACATACTTCGTCTACATATATACGTACACACAAACACAAACACACACGCAAGTAGTTCATAAGTTTAGTCAAGTCGTTTTTATAAGTCAACTTTATTATTTGATGTTTATATCGGTGTATACAGTATGATACACAATAAGTATACCGTCTTAATGCTCAAGCTTACACTTTAAATCTGATTTGACTTGGGCTACTTACGATTAGTTGTAGAAGGTGAAGGACTTACGTGAGTACAAGATTGTGGATATGTGATAAGCTATAAATTGCATACTTACGATTATGATTAAATATTTAAGAAGGGGTTACAAGTATGTACAAGAAGCTACATATACTGATACACTACTAAAAGAAGTGGATCGAGTTATAAACTTGATAGAAACTCACACACCATAAAACACCATGCAGAAAAAGTTGCAAAAACGGAATATCTTACGCATAGAAATTGAGAGTTCTGTCGCAAAGTACATACAGATATTTTACTTGCTCGCTCTCTTGTTTATTGTGATTCGAGAGCTCAATTCTTTTTGTCTAATAGAGTTGTCAAAACTGGGAAATGTGAAATGAGAAAAAAACTTGATAGGAATTCTGGTTTCATGTTTATCAATGCGACTTCAATACCTATACATGATAAGCACTAAAGCTACATTTAAATATTGTAATGCTCTCTTTCTCTTTCTCTACTAGAAGAATTTAAAAAATGTAATACCACAGATAATAACTGGGCTGTACGTAATTTGGTAGCATATTAATGGTTGTTGCAGTAATTAATGAATAAACTATCGTGTCTGAACTAACGTACCCTATAGGCTTTTCGCTAAAATTATTTTCTCAACAGGAGATTTTCAATAAATCGACTGTACCAACTGAGAAAAGCATTCAAGAGAGAGAAGGAGACTTAAGAGGTTGGAGGAAGAACAGGAAATTCTTTGAGAGGACTCAATTCTTTGTGTTAGTTTGCCTCGTGATAATCTTTTAATTAATGGGTAATTAATGCGAGACTCTAAAGTGAGTCGAGTCAAGAGTTGAAGTGAAATGAAACACCGTCATGTCATGTACTAGTGGATTTAAACATTATTCGGTACGGTACAAAAGAACAAGATTAGATGGACTATAAATGTGTCAAATATTCATGCTGGTTCGCTCTTCTCCGCTGGCTGGCTGGTGGCTGGCTGCTGACAATTGTGAATTTGGAAAATGAAAAATGGCAAAACCGTTTGGAAACTTGTAAAATGAGTAGTGAGTCAATGGAAGTGCGTCAATCCCTGTAGTTATGCATGCATGTAGATGTACTAGTAGGCAGTACGTACGTTCAACTTTTACAAAGTTTAAAAGTTGAAGGGAAAGGAATTCAAATTATTTTTCTAGACGTTTGTCGCCAGTCAAGTGGTTGTCAAGATTCATAGCTGTTGAACTTTGAACTTGTTGCAAAATAAGACAAGTAGGAAGATGGTCATGAAAATTCAAAGTGGAAAATTGTATACACCTGGCTGTACATACATTTATATGAGACATTTTCATGAATATTTCGGTTAACGTCTACTGCTACTGAGTCTCTCTGATCGTGAGTCGCTAGTCTCACTACATAACTAATATAACTACCAACAATAAAGTTGGTTGACTATGAATGATTTTTCTTACAATCTAAATAAATAGTGGCAAAGGGTTTCATGTGTGTGCATAGTCATTTTGAAGAGATTAGAACGGTTTGGACTTTGGACAAAAAAAAAAAAATGAAAATGTCGGAAGACCTAAAGTCTTTATAGGTGAAGTAAGCTGTGTTCATATTTCACTCGTTTGTGACAGGGCACAATGTTCCATCGTCATAGACGATTAATACGTGTGTCACGCTTACACCTGGTAATTATGACCATCCTGCTTTAACTATTTTCCCTTTTGGCAGCTTACACATACTACACAAAAGCTCTTTCTTTCTCTCTCTCTGTACATTCAATGATAAGTATCTTTGTAACTATGTTCCCATATGAATTATTCGTCAATGTACAAGAAATGACTCTTTAAGATCATCATGGCAAATCTTATCTCGACGCTAAAATCTACACAGTTTCCCCCCCTTAAAAATTCTAGACTTGACTTGAAAGGCAGTTAAAATTTGTGCAAATAAATGAAAAACTCCATCGATACAGATTTCAATAATAAAATTTTGATATTTTATTAATGGGATAAAGTAAAGAGAGAGTGAAAGAGAGAGAGAGAAAAGGTACGTAGGAAAATTGACATATGGAAGTTTGATTCTTTGGGTAAAACATGATCCTTTGAAAAGACTGAAAAGAGGAGCCATACATTCAATATTAGTGAATGTCATAAGTGTATCTATGGGATAGGGGTGACGATTGACGATACAGGGCGTAGAGGAGTAGTGTGTGTAGTAATGTGTAGTAGGCAGAGGCACACATATGTACTGGAAAAAGTCATTGTCGCCTGGTTTCAGCTCCTGCTGTTGACTGAATGAATTGCCGGGCCACAAATGACTCTCTCTATCTCTCTCTCTCTCTCTCTCTCTCTCTCTAATCCTCTGCAAACATGGAGACAAAAAAGCCATAGTAGCTGAGTTAGCACAGAGCTATAGATGTTTTTGCTGCTCCTTTCTTATTTCTCTCATTCTCTTTCTCGCTCATCTACCATCTACAATATGTATCTTTTCGTATCGTCATGAAATGATCCTCTCGTCCGGTGCCTTTTTATACCCCAATTATTTTTATCATGTTCGACTACTACATATAGGCCGACTCAACGTTATAAATTATACTGTACTATCATTATTATTATTATTATTATTATTATCATTTTTATATTACATAAAAATAACTCCATTCTATGTACCCAAGATACATGGAGAATGGAGCTTCCATTTTCCATTCGTCAACAAACAATGTCAACGGTCGTGTTGCTGGTTAACTATTGTATCAAATGGGAAAAATTGTGTCCACACTACGCATTGGTTTATCCCTCCTTCAAATTCACAATCAGTTTCATATGTTTACTTTATCCATTGCATATACATGTATATAAATATATATTGGGAATAATTCCCTATGCCTTTTGGATATAAACTAATTGTATACAAGTAAGATCTATTGAAATGTTTCATCTAAAAATCTAACGATGAATCTAAATCGAAAAACATAAAACAAAAACTTGTGTATAGAGTTATATATATCTGTACTTACATGATATCTCTATTCTCAAACTGATTCATAATTTTTTGTAACATTGAGGAAAAGAGTTTTCGATATCTGTGAAATGACGCATTAAAATTCTCGTGTGTCTGTTTGTATAGTTTGTAATCAGAACAATTGCTTGAATATTGAATATTGAATCGGAATTGACAACTAACAAATAGAAAAAAATTATTTTTATGGTTTAATCTTTCGGCCAGACATTCATGTGACATTCGGTGTGCTGGAGAAATGAAGTGAACCTGAGCTTAAATCGTATGATCCAGGTCAGAAATGAGAAAAGAAATTTTTTTTTTTTGTTTCGAGATGGATCATTTGATTGGCCATTGATGGAAGGATAGGTTCTCTTTAATCTTATTTATCTGGATCTGGATTTGAACAAAACACTTGCGCTAAAACAAAAAATAATAATATAAGAATGACTCAATCCGAGTTTGTATATAGGTATATATAAATTTGACATTGAAGGGGAAAGACCTCTAAACTATATGATTCACATTAGAATATCCTACATTTGCACAATGTGTGGGTGTACATATATGTTAAACAAACAATTATGGTCATTTTAACATTATCAAGTGATCTATTCAATATGTTGTTGTGTATTTTGTGATTGTGTCTATATATGAAAACTTCATTTGACAGTCTGTATATTTAGATTCAATATTTTACCCTCTCTCGTGGTGTGGTCTTCAAAATTACGTCATCTTTTCTGATATTTGTCACTTGTAACCTCCAATGTAATGTCATTCATAAAATAATGACTGAAATTAATTGAATTTAATGCCCATATCAGAGCGAGAGATATATATGCATACAATATATATATATATATAGATCATATGTATGCAGTCCAATAAGCAAAGATCAAAGTTTAAATTTGATCTTGAGGAAAATGACTTGGAGTGGTCCAGAATACTAAATACGCAATTGATTTTCCTATTTCAGTTTCTATACAATACACTTGATTTGATTCCACACGTTTATTATATAGGACGAAGAAAAACATGACAACTGTGAACTGTGAACACACATCCTTTTCTACAATGAGAACATGGAATCTTAAAATCTGATAATCCGCCATGATTTCCATTCTGATGGATTGCTTACATCTGTCTTTTGACAAGAATAAAAAGATGAATCCACTTTGATCTTCTATACACCGTCACAGAACAATATAAAGAGAAACAATTAATACACATATATGTACGTGGATGAACTTATATCAATTATATGTATTGTATGTGGTACACACTACACATGTCGTATATGCGTTGCAACATTCAGTTCTTTCACAGATAGTCTGTGCAGATGTATGTGTAATGTGTAATATGTAATATGTATGTTGAAATCAGTGGATGAGATAAAGACATTTTGTATACAAGGGATGAATGATGAATTCCACACATGAATCCACCTATATATGTACATATAGGTACATATAACTTGTACCTATCTATACATCCCTCGACAGGCCATCAGACTGTCTGTTTTTCCAAACTTTTTCGACAGTAACATTTACGTGTTGCATGAATTTAATGAATGTAAGGCCTGACGAAAGATGCAGATTATACATATTAATTTTGAATATTAGTGGTGCTGTCGCTTTCCTTTACTTGACTGCATAGATTATAGTTTACCTTGTTTTCTCCAGATTGTTCCGGCCGGTGTGGAGCAATATGTATAGAGCATTTGAAAATGAGAAAGGTGGTAGGAGGGTAGAGAGAGAGAGAGAAACGAGAGAAACGAGAGAGAGAGAGATGAGGATTCTAATTTTGAGATGAGTGCTTTAGTAACTAATTACACGAATTATCTCTTATTTGGATCTGCTGTTTGACCTGTTCAGGATGGATCCAAAACAGAACTTTTATTTGCAGAACAAGGGAATTGCTGAATCTGTGGCTGCTATATAGAGTTGAGTTGGATTCGGGCATTCGGGACTGTTTCAATAATGATAATGATGATGTCATATTCCCTATGTACATATATATGCTAACAGAATTTCACAGTCTATCAAGTTGTGTGGAGAACAAATATGATGTACAAAATATTTTTCCCCTCTCAAGTATTTTCTGTAATTAATATGACGAGTATGCAATGCATAATATGTATGTACGTACGTAGACTAAAGTATAGAGGATTGAGGAGTAGGCAAGTAAAATTGTTTGGTAAATTATTCCGCAGCTGTTACTGTTGATCCTGCTCTGCCCACCTGTGCAAGATGAAACAGAGACTAAATGCTAAAGAGCGTATAAACTTGTTACCATCATTTCATTCTACACAGATATCACATCCACAAATGCTGTATTTTCCTCTCTACTCTCTACCCCCGTCCGTTTCATTGTACAATACTTGCTCCATTGTTGTTCATGATCTAACTATTGATAAAATTAGAAATTACACGGAGAGAATATTATATTGTAGAAAAAACATTTTTCAGTATTACGTGAAATTGATCATTGGCAAATTATCTCCGTCGGATCAACTTTAATATAAACGTGAATTATTTTGTCTTTCACCTTGTGCTTATTTTGTACCATATTTCCAAATGATTATCTGTATTTACATTCAAATTTTTGTATTTTTGAGCATAACATTTTGACTTCCTTTTGTCAGTATTCGGCGGATGTGGAATGGCTGACGGATATTATTCTTTTAAACTATTTCCATTTTGTTATTTTTTTAACTAATTCAATTTCTATGTAGAAATTGAAGTCTGAAAGCCCATAAACTAAAGGGGAGTGAATTCCATTATCATCGAGTTGCTTGCGTCCATGTTTTGTTCACAAAGTGCGATTGAATTGCTGGTATTGTACAGAGGGAGAAATTAATGTGCCAATTTGTGGTTGGAGATCCACACACGTGTCGATCGCGTGACTGAACTAAGGTCATGAATAGATGGTTCTTCATTAAAGTCCCATGTTGCCCTCCAACCCATAAACGTCCTTCCAAAACCCGCTAAACAATCTGATTTTATTATCTTTGGAACGTTGCTCTGATTGTTGACAATGAGAGTGTCTTGATTTCCATCCCATCTCTGCTTTCTCTCTCTCTCTCCCTCTCTCTCTCTCATACACAATCCTCAATTGTTTTGATCTTTTAAACCAGAACGGATGATGAGAGACGTCCAATTTGATTGTATCTTGTATCTGAATTCTCTCCCTATATAGTTATAGTACCTATTTATATTTAAAATTTTCAAAGTCCAAACCAAAGAATAAAGCTATTTTTCATGCGATACCACACAATCAAGGGACTATGAAATTGAAAGAAAGATAGAAAATTGAGTAAGGTGGACGGCCGGTCTTTTTCCTGTTGCAGCCTTTTATATCGTATCATTTTATATAAACATACAAACAATTTTTTCCTTTTTGAAATTCTGAATTGAAAAAGCAAAAAAGTAGGAATAGCGAATGAAAATCTGGTACAAAACTTACTCCGAGGCTAGAATACAAAAGTTTCTTGGAGCGATTCCATATAGAATAAAGAGAATGAGATTTATAAAAAAGAAAAAAAAGAGATGTGATTTATAAAGTTAACCCTATACACTCTGGTGTATGTCTACAGTCTATGTACATACTGATACAATGGAAATTTGGAGGAACACGTTGAGAATCAAACAGCAGGAGCTGGAGCTTACACAATTCAAGTAAGATGAGAAATTGGTGTTTCTCATATATATATACTTAGGTATTCGAAATTCTTTTCATTTTGAATTTTTATGTGTCAGCACATACGATATAAAAGTCAATATTATATATTTTTATTATTATAAAGATACAGTTGACTTTTGTGTCTGTAGGAAATTTTTATTTGAGGTTTGTATCATATCTCAGCGTTTTGAATCTTTCCCCATTTTTTATTAGCTTGTACAATGGAGTGGAAATAAATTTGTTGAGTTATTGTGGAAGCTTTGAGCTATTCAGGTAATTTGTGCAAGTGAAAAGAGCATTTCAGTGTTACACATTGACTGACCCTCCCTCAATTGAACTCACGTTCATTCATAAAAATAAAAATTTTCACACCCACGAAGATGAACCTGCAAAGGGAAAAGGACGAAAGATAAAGAGAGAGAGAGAGAGAGAGAGAACATATATTTTTATTTATTTTTATATCGTGTGACCATTATCAACCGGAAGCAAAAGGAACTTTTCAAGGAAAGCAAGTGAATATACGCCAACATCATCTTGATTTTCTAGGGACAAATATACATAGGAAACTGTGTGATACACTTTTTCCCCTATCCTTTCTTGCCATCTTGTCGTCTCGCCTGTATCATGTTTTATCATATACAATCGACTCTTTATACTTGAAATAAGCTTCCTTTTTATTCTCAATAGACATTTGTTAAACTTTCTTCGTTGTATTTGCATGCATAGAAGAAGAAGAGGAAGAAACAAGAAAAAACCGTGTGAAAATTTTCATTTCCAATACCATCAAAATAAAATATTATTCTTTATTCCCAAAGGGAAGGAATAAAATCTCTTGTATAAAAACGTACAGATGATGTAAGTACAGAATTGTAGAGTGTACAGTTTTACTTGTATTATGTTCTAATACTTCACCAAGGAAACATTTAGCTTCCCAGTCACAGTTCAATGAGAAAGCTTCATGATAAATTTATATATCGTACTTTTTAGTGATTTTGAAAATTGGAAAATATTTTGATGCCCGCATATATATGTATGAAATTCATACTATGAATGGTGAGGAAATGAAAGGCTACAAATTTTGGACAGCAGTTTGTCCCTGTCCATGAATTCATCGAGCGGATTTCTGTACACAGAATGTATATGCATATACGATATCATCATACCATCATCTCATATATGAGATTGATTGTTGAAAAGCAAAAGTATTGAAATCGGCACTGTTCACACAGGCCATAGAGACATTCATATTTGGTTGTATGTATTCTATACAGATTGTAAAAAAATCGAAGGACACAAGACACAAGGAGCGGCTTATTGGGTGACAATAGTTTCGTCGGATTAGCATGTTTTCATCTGATGTCAAACCGGAAAATTCTCCATTGCTTTACTTTTACTTTACTTTACTTTACGTTACTTGTCTACATGCATTGTGGACCAGATTTTTTGGCGAAAGCAAAATGCAAAGGTTCCCGTCTGTCTCTCTCGTTGTCCCACTCCTGACATGTCAATTATTTACTGTGACACGATTGACGGTAGAGAAGAGAGAGAGAGACAGACAGAGGGTGGTCGTACTTTGGTGTTGATTTGTTCCGTTAGCATACCATCAACATTTACCATATTGAGCTATATTATATATTGGATACGGAACGAAAACGACTTTATTGTTCTGTGCAAGTTTTATTATCCGCTCGTTTCACGCCCGTTGGTTTTTCCTTCATTGTAAATATGTATTGTGTGTGAGTGAGTGAACGGACGTTGGTCTAAGTACATATATGCATAAACAAGTGACAAATACTACATGCATATAATGTATTATTGTGTGTAGCTTATTGGGTGGGGAGGTTATTCTTTCTGTTGTGATTCTATTACTCTTATTATTATTATTATAATATATTTTATTTTATAAATCTGCATCTACATATACGATACGTCAGTTGGTTTTTCATTTTCATTTTCATTTTCATTTGGTGTACCGCCTCTCTCATGTAATAGATCTAATTGTAATGTTAGACTTTTTCTTTGTACTTGAATATGACGACAACTTTACAATGCAAACTCAATACAAGGTGTATTCAGTTTTTCAATTGAAACTTTGTAAGTGCTTGTCAAATAATTTTCAAGTGACGCGGACGTATTTTCTTGATCGTTTTTCTCTCATTGTATTTGGTGTATATTTTCTTATTGTTAGTAGAATATTGGCTTTCCCTATACACAACACAGCACACCACACCACACATATATATGACATGAGATCCATGTTTTCTTGATGAAATCCGTCCGCCTGTCCATCTCTTTGCTTGTTCGTCTACCGGTAAATTGTTATCGCTTTTCTAATTCGAATGTGTAAAAGTTCTGAGAACGACGTGGGACCGCAAAGGAGGTGATATTGTGTGAAAGGTATTCTCTCACAGATGATGGCTTCTTTGATGCCAAGTCACCAAAGATTGTCCGCCCACATTGTTATCAAACATGTCTAGAAATAAACGTTAAAGTGTGGGGGGAAATTGTGAGGAAGAGGAAAGTGAATGAAAATTCATTGGGACGAGGAGGACTTGGGACAATTTTCAAACCGCAACGGAGAGAGAGAGAGAGAAAGAGAGATATGAACAGAAAACCTTGTTTCCCCTTCATACTGTGTGATGAAAGCGTTGAGTTTTTGGGAGAGGAATGAAGAATGAATGAGGATAGAAAGAGGCCCACAATTTACAGATATATAAGCAAAGCACAGAAAACTCTAAATGGAAAATGAATGAAAACGAGCCTGAAACTCGATCAAGTGTGAAACGATTGTGTTTTGTTGGTATGCATGGATTCCGTTTATCAACGTGACGGTTGTCTCTTAAATAGTTTGAAATAATACAGGTCGAAGGGTATATGTATATGACAGTATATGTCATCATATGTATATATCGTACCATTGATGGGGAATTTTTCCCATTAAAATGTGTACAATTTGTACATACATATGTACAAGAGTTATAGAGAGTAGAGAGAGAATATTGTGTATATTTAGGTACACGGGTAAAGATGATACATACACTTTGGTGGAAACAACTACGGGGATACATAACATTTAAAATCTATTAGTTTGCCTGACTGCAAGGGGGAAATGGAAGCTCGGAAGTTCACACTTGGCAAATGATTTTTAATGGCAGTTTTCACTCACTGTGGTTTTCCTTTTGAATCATTTGTTTTCTGTGCAAATATCTCCCGGAAAAAACACAGACGGGGCGAAATAGAGAGAGCGAGAGAGAGACAGACAGAGAGAGAGAACGGCAAGTGAATTTAATCGTCACTTTGAATATACAAGAATACATATTTGAGTATATGTATACACTTGAAACCTGTACTCATGTGTGTAGTGAGAACTCTTGAAGATAAACAGTATAAATACTTTATAGTATATAGTTTTAACGATTTTTTTAACTCGACGCACTAGAATCACTAACAGCACAGACCCAACTTTGACGTTGTTTCTCATCTCTTTACTTTTTTAGTACAATCATACATATATACATTTCCTATATACATACATTGATTCAGTATAAGTAGGAGTAGGTATGTACCTACATAAACGTTGACGTCGACGACAGACGACATGTTAGTTTCAGTCGACTGTAACGAAAGTATTCTGCTCCAATTGAAAATTTCACTCCTCTCAAAATCTGTGGAGGCCAACCAGAAATCATGACAATTCGAACAGTTTTTGTATGTAGGTATACATATAGTATATAAATACATATGTGTGTGTGTGCAGCAGAAGCAGAGTTAGACTTTATCAAAGCGCCAGATTGTAAAGTGCTCGCATGGGAATCTGGACACTTGTACTTTTTGTCACCTCAACACACACACATATATCATGTAGACATATATATATACCTACACACAAAGAGACGACTCTCCCGTTTTCTAAATCTTCGTCAAGTTCTCTCTCTCTCTCTCTCTCTCTTTCTATTGTATATATTCTCTTTTTTCCTCAATCTCAGCTGTTGTAAAAAATCTTGGGGGAAATTCCGTATCCATGTTTAACGAAAAAACTTGACACTCTTGATTAAACTTGTAGACAATTTCTAAAATAAAATTGGGGAATTGCTTTTACTGTTTACTTTTTGTCCATTAGTTATATAGTAAAATAGTAATTCATCGGGACCTACACATACACATAAATAACGAGAGAATATATATTACATTTATAATGTATATAATATCCAAATTACATAAATATAAATTACGTAGCATGTAACTTTACCTTTACATATACATTGAGTGTACACTTGCTTAATGTTTCGAAAATGGAGAATTTTTATGGTAGAAAGAACTCAGAGATGACAAAGTGAATGGAGATGAAAATGAAAATGATGACTGTGAATCTGTGGAAAAAGTTATACAAAGTATAAAATAATCTTGTGCGTATAATATTCGAGTTTGAAAGAAGAAAATATACATGAGATGAATGCAATTGCAACACTGTATAAATCCGGGTATTGTTACTCTTCTCAATACAGAAAAAGAGAATTAGAAGGGGTGCATCATCGCTTTGAAGATTTTATTCGTCATCCACGGGAATAGGTGTGTACATAGTTACATGCAGCATATATATACTGTGTGGTGCAGACAGAGACAGTACAAAGTGTCCTTACTTGTACAATATTTTTCTTGGTTTTTTTTTTGAAAAACTCACATGTCATGTAGCTTATGATGATCACGTAAAAAGCATAAAATTTGAACTGTCGCTTAAGATAAAGGTACAAGTACAAGACCTACCAGGCTTCAATGTACCATGCATTTAATACAAATATAATGAATATTTTACTATGGGAATATATGGCATGTCTTTCGAATTTTCATTCCGGTCGATAGGAAAGGAGAGAGTTTTTTTTTTTACCCATATCTTCTATGTAGAAGATCGAAGACGGGTAAAAGTGAAATGTACTAGATTTTGAGCCCTGAAATATTCCTTGAACTCTTGAACGTTCATATTCATGGAATTCAATGTTGGATTGAGAGCAGTGCATGCACGCAGCATTTTCCTTCGTAGAGTTACAGTAGAGTACCTACATGTAAAAATATTGAAACATTAATGCACAAAATATAGCTGTGGTGGATGTTTGCAAAAATGTTTGCAAGACGGGGGAATGAATTAAATGTTTGCAAGACGGGGGAATGAATTAAATGTTTATTTTCGCTATGATGAATATATACATATATAGTAATCCACATTACTATAGTTACTAGTAAACGTTATCTTATTTTTGGTATGCATGAAATGATGAAATGTAAGTAGCTTTTTAATGGAAATGCAACATGTAATGATGGACAGTTCCAGTGTGGAAGAAAGATTGTAATTTTTGGTTTAATTCCAAGGAAGCCGGGCTCTTGAGTGGAGAGAGAAGTGGTGGTAGTCGGTCTGTGGAAACAAGTACTTGTGTGTAAGATGTTGTGTATGTGTGTGTGTATGGGGTTTGTATGGTAGACATTATGATTTGGACTGAGTCAAGAACTGTACAGCACTTATGAATCTTATTGCTCTGGGGGATTAAGTACTTTTCTGCTTGTAGGGATGCATTGCTTTCTGTACAATGGCTTGTGTGGAGTGTGCAATCGATTTACTTGATCACTCACAAAGAACATAAGAGTCGAAAAGTGCTTTTGTCCATCCCCGTCGTTGGCAACGACGAAACGACGAGTGTGGAGCTCGTAGTAAAACTCGGAACACGGAGGAGCTTCAACACGCTTGTAAATTGTATGCTCTCCAATACATAATATCAAATGAAAATATACTATAATATATATATATATAGGTCTATATATGTACATATATTCTCTGTGAGTCTTTGATCAAGTGTGTACAGACACAGACATAGACTGCTTGCTGGCCAGTATATGCATCAAACTCGTATCCTAATGTTTAATTTTACCTTCAATTGGCTATTTCATATTACAACAGGCTCATATATTATATCATTATTAAAACCACATCATAACATGCAAGTTTCCATTGCTCTTTCTCTCGTTCCCTCTAAATTTGTATGTGGGTTGTGTGTCGTCAGTGTGTGTGTGTTTAAAAACTCGGAACTCGAAAAGTGGAAGCACCGGAAAACCGCAAAAAATAAGCATGTACAGTAATCAAATATGTGTATAAAGACTTCCTGCTGTTTGAAAATCTTTTCATTTTCCATCCACTTTTAACTATTTGCCTTTTGGATGCTCTCGTCAAATGTTTGACGACTACAAGCCATTTTTTTCATTATATGAACGTCGTGTCTGTGTACATATATGCTCCCTTCATACTTTGAGAATTACATACGGTACGGAGGGTTAAGAATCTCACTAAATCTCCCTTCATGCTTTTGGCATGTACTTTAGGTATTCCGTAATGATAACGGTAAACCACTACTTGAAGTATTTCCCTAAATACGGATATGAAAAGATGATGAATTCTTTTTTGTCCTGATGTTTTCTTGCATCTCTGATGTCCATGTCCACGTGTGTGTGTGAGTGTGATGCACTCTTCCCAAATGCAATACAAATTTAGAAACGGGGAAATGAAGCTAGTTTCATTGAAATTAAAACTCCAACCACACACAGGAGTAAATGTAGTGGAAAAGAGTCAATATACAGTTTTCAAGTAGACACAAAACGTTTTTATTTGTTGGTTCGCAACGGGAGATGCCCTAAAATTACTTTGTGTTGTGTTGAAATCAAATATAAATTATTACATTTCTTATTTCTGATCAACTTAATATATAATATGCAGCTGATAGATGTGTATTTATTTATGTGTATATACACAACATTTACATATCATGTACTTGCTCCTCTGAGCAACATTAATTAATGTACGAGGTCGTTCAAATATCAATGACACTTGCATATATCTTTCTATTGGAATGAGATACGACGCAGTACTCTTAGTA
>JAIUND010000859.1:0-49746 GCA_034699125.1 Gisinianus flammeolus | reverse complement strand
GGATTTCAGGATGTTGGCAAAGTTGTTTTAAAGAAATGTGATGCTAGACAAGGGGACTCAAGGGGTCAGATACGGCGCACTGTGTTAAGAGAAACAAGTAAGGAGGCGGCTTTAGCGGGAAATCTGTGTAGTCAACTTAATTCATTAATTGTATACTTGAGTTTCGGAACTGCTTTCATAGCAAGTTGTGTTAGGTCAAATCAAGACTTTTAAGTAGAAGCAAGAGAGGAGAAGGGAATGAAAAGAAAGCGAATTAGTTGCCTGAATAGGCGAAAAAAACACTATTTTGGGGTCGCTGGAAGCGACGGGTTTTCTTACTTGTACTGTATATTGAAGTCTCTGTTTATGTATACATATGTATACGATACATATAAATGCGGACATGTGCGTTACTTTTGCAAGTTGAGAACTAGATCGAGAGCTTGTGTTTCATTCAATTTAAGGTCTGGGAAGAGAGAGAGAGGAAGAGAGAGAGGGAAAAGCTCGTCTCAACGGTGATCATTTATTTACACCTTTTGTTACTGTTTCTATTCCTGCTGCTATGCTATGCTTTTCTTCTCCCTTCTTTTCCCTGCTCCTCCTCCTCCTCTTCTGTCTCTGCCTGCTTCTGACACTGCTACAGCTTCAACTCTCAAGTTGAGATCCATTTACAAGTATGAACGGACTAAGTTAAAAGTTTCTGACGGGCACAAAAAAAAACAGTCTTCAAACAAATGACTGTGTGCATGCATAGACACGACAGTCTCAAATATACAGATAGATCGACTACTTTCACACACACAAGTATGTATAATGTATATCCATACTTACTCCTCTGAATTTCGTACTAGCCTTTACGCATTATGAACATTTGTAAGTGAAAGCACCCACAGAAAGAAAGGGAAAACCCATAGAGAAGACGAAAGAAAGCATTTATTTCCATTCCTCCAGAACATTAACTTTCTCCAATATGAATATGAATGGAAAATCTTGACTATCATTATAAATTTGTGAAGCTCTATACAAATCTATGGAGCAATGAATATAACATAAAGTATGAGACGATCATATCTGTACATATGTCCTATCGTTTGAATATCCTACCATATTTTTTCCTTTACTCTGCTGTTGTTCTCCCTCTCTCGCTCTCTTTCTTCCTTTCTTTCTTTCTCGTTCCCGTTTTCAGTGACTTTCATTTTTCAATTTGAATTTTTCCTATTTCTCTTCTCCCCCTACTCCATTTTTTCCTCATTTTTTCCCCCATGTCCAACGGCTAATTTTATAATAATTCTCTACGATGGGCTGTACTCGTCAAACAAAAGAGTTTTCCATGCATGAGTTATTACTTTCCTCTCCAATTTCTCAAAGAGTTTTCTATTCCAGCTCCATGATTAAATTAAAGCTTTCTCTCTCTCTCTCTTTCTCTTTCTCTTTCCTCCTCAAACAACCATGGACATAGTTTTATTCCATCTATACAGTGAGCTGGAGCTCCGTTTATAATTTATTTATGAATCCTTCCTATAATATTTCCAGAGTGGCCGTTCCTATTTATTTATTCTTAGAAAAGGGGGGAAAATTCCGTCAAGGATCAGGGAGAACTGTCCAATTTTGAAACTTTCCTCTCCTTTTCCCGTGTTACAACACAATGCTTTTAACTTTCAAGTTTGAATTTTGTTTTTTTGTAAAGCCTGGTGAATGTCCTTGATTTCTTAACTATTCCAATTGTAGGTACACGTCGTAATTAGTACAATTTGTGCTGTCGCACGGTATTTAGCTGAGCTTGATTTTTTAATTGATACAAATCTTTCCTTGGTTTTTTTTACAAATAAAGTTTTGAGAGAAAGATGGAATTATGTGAACACGGCGTGTCTGAGGAAACAAATTAAGTAAAAGTGGATATCTGTATTGCTCGCTTTCGTGGGGAATTTATAGTGGCAGTTTAAATGAGGCACTTTGCCATATTTCTCAACCAAAAACGGCAATGTAGGTAGACTGTCATGAGGTGCAATATACAATACAATGCAACCGTCTGGAATTTGAAATTCGGAATTCTGAATTTGGGATGGGAATATGGGAATGAATGGAAAGTCATTGACCCAAATAAAGTTTTGAGGGGAAGGCGCGCTTTCGATTAGTACCGTTATAAACAGAAGAGAATGAAAGATAATTGCTTGGAAACATTAACCCTTTCTCATTGTGTTTTTGTGTGTCTGTGTCTGTGTCTGCGTCTGAGGAGAGAACGGAGAGAGGGAGAGAGAGAGAAAGAGACTAATAGTGAGCTATTTGGAAAGTTTAGCAAGCTTATTTGATGACACTTTCACAGCATGGGGTGGAACAGTTTTGTCTCGGCATCAAGGGATTTAAACATCATACATTGCCATGTTTGTTTCTCACGTTAGTTCCGAGTCAAAATCCTCCATTTCCATCTCTGTCCTCATGATATACGAACCGAAAATTTCCAGCTCTCCGAATTCTTGATTCTTACAGATACTTTCACTTTCATATCTATACATCTATAGATGTTTTTTGGCCTTGGTCAAAAGTAAGGAGCACAGTGTCTGTCTCTCTCTCTCTGTAAATATGTGTCTATTTTCAAATAAAGTACCTCCATGAAGAATATTGAATGAACTCAAGCTCCAATTCAAATTCAAAGCCAGACATACTCCATAATATTATACACATGTATAATATACAGCTGCCACTTTCCCATTTTCCCTCTCTATATCTTTATCTCTCTCCTCACATTTTTCCACATTCAAGCTGTGAGCCTTACCATTGAGTTGACTTTCTGGAAATGGGAAATGGGAAAAGAAAAAATGCAAACCGTCACAAAAAAAAACAATACATCACACGCCGATGTACATCTGCATCATTCTCCCCACTCAAAACTACAAAGTTTCTCTTCTTTCTTCTCTTTCCACTTCTACTCTTCACGGAAATCCTCTTCATTCTTTTAGGTTTTGGATTCAGAGCCAGAGTTGGAGGAGTGAGGAAACTATAAATCATGGACACGTTACTTCTTCTTCAAAAAACAAAAAAAACAAAAAAAACGACAAATAAAAATTGAAATTATACTAAAATTCCACCAATTTACAATGCAAGATCTTTTGAATCCCAATCCCAGCTTATTATGTATGAGGACCAAATGAAATTGTGCAAATTAAAGGGAAAGAGGGAAACGGATTGGTATTTGTATTCGTATTTTTATTTGTGCACATGAGAGGAAGTGAAAGTAGGAGAAGGGAAAAGAGAAAGCGAGTGTGTGAGGGAAATTTGGGGTGGAGGAGTGAAAGGAGAGTGGATTTTGACATTACGTTACGAGCAAGTAAGAAAATGGATAAGTTTATTGCTGTTAATAACTAAGATGTTGTGTAAGATTTGTGAATAGGGACGACGAGAGAGAGAGAGAAATGCAATACATGGAGAGAGGATGAGTAAAAAGTTGAAGGAGTGTGGAGGAAGAAGAGGAAGGCGAAAGAGAAAGTGGAGAATGTGGACAGGAAAAGGAAGACGAAGAAAAAGAATGTCTGTTTCGAGGTCTAGAGGTAAGTATGAGACGAGCCAATTTATCGGTGTAGAAATTTGATATTATGGTTGGGTTTTCTCTTTCTCTTTCTCTTTCTCTTTTCTCTTCCAGCAGAGAAAGAGAGAGAGAGAGAAAGAGGAACGAGTTGGACGTGAATAAAGGTTTTCTTGAGAGAAAGAGCAAGATTGTTATAATGATGCCGTATCAGCTAGAAGATAACGACTAAAAGGAACGCTCCTCTACTTCAATAAATAACGCTCTAATTTGTCGGTGGTAGGTGGAAACTCTCTGGACGGACTACTCTGCAGCACCGTGCAGGAGTTGAGTAGATGAGGAAATTTATATATATATATATGTAGAATTCCACTCTGTACATACATATCACTATTACAACGTGTAAATACACGTCTATGTATATCTGTGTGTGATTGCGAGCAAGTGGGCGGGACATTATATATCACACATTATACCTTAAAGTAAAATATGAAGAAGACAACGAAGAAGAAGAAGAACAGAAGAATGGGAAATGTAAAAGCTAGACGGGATTCTTTCGAGATTCGTCCCGTTTGCTTCCCTTCTGAAGATTCGACTTTGGATCCTCTGATATGCGAGAATATGTCATCGTTATAAAAATATTGGTGTAATTTTATACCTTTATTGGAGTTTCCATTTCGAAGAAACTCCGTCTCTCTCTCTCTCTTCCTCTGTCTCTTTCTCCATCTCTCCATCTTGGAATTTTTCTCTTTCTTTTCTACCTTTATGTAAAAATATATATATATTCTTCGCGTCGGGAACGGCTTGAATGGGAAAAGGAAAAAGAAAGGAATTTCCATTCTAGTTTTTATTACAGACAGAACATGGAACGCAAATTTTCACTTGCACTGGCTTCCTCCGTATTTCCTCTTTCCTCTTCTTCTTGTTCCTCTTCCTCTTCTTGTGAATTTGAACAACGTGGTTCTTCTGGTTTCTCCTTTCCTTTCCTCATTCCATCTGTACTCGTTCTACATATTTGTAGAAATATACGGATTCTCATTCTGACCATTCTTCTTTTTCTCTTCTTCTTCTTCTTCTTCTTCTTCTTCTCATCCTAAAGCTTTTTGTTCCGTTTTTCGAGTTCCTATTACATACAGCATACACGCCAAGCCCATTTTCTCATCTGCCATCCAACATCCTCCTTGTCTTGGAAAAAAAACGAGAGGAAAAAAATATATAGAAAAAAATGGAGTCAGTTACCTGCCTGCCTACGATCCTCCGCTCAAGCTCCTCCGACCATCTTGCCATCTCGCTTTAATAGTCCACATACATGGAATACTATGCGGGGCTGCTGTCGACGGTCCTCCACATTCTCCCGGAACGAATATAAGGAATTTTTTTTTCTTGCGTCATCGTCCATGGAAGACACCAGATTGTCAAAAATGGATCCATCACCTTGTGTTCACCTTATACTATACGGAGGATTCCATGTCCGTTCCGTACAGCATGTCTCAACTATTATTCACAGGAATGAGGAAGAAACGGCCGTTTCTCTCTCTCTTACCTTTTACCTGGGAGTTATAGTTATAGTTATGGCATTTACAATCCTCTTCCTCCTTTTCCATTCCTATAAGGTATAAGGGATTGTGCGTCTCTCTCCACATTCTTCTGGTTCTTCATTTTGGTGGTTCTGCATCTCTTGTCCTTTTTTTTTAAAGTCCACCATCTCCTGTACATTTTAGGAGGATGGAGGAGTTTAAGCTTGTTCTCATGTCCTACAGGCCTGTCGCTCACTCTTTCTCTCTCTTTCTCTGTCTCCACATCCCAGACTTTAGAATGTAGAATTTAGAAAAGAGAAAGTAGAATGTGCGGGGAGGAATAAAATTCTTATTACATACAACAGCATTTGTGTGTGTGTGTGTGAGGTTTCTGCCGTGTGCTTTTTTTTGTATAACTGACAACTTTCTCTTTTCCCTCATGAATGCCATACCGTAATGTTCATACAGATACGCAGCTGTCTTATCTCTTTACATTCCTCTTCATCTATTATGCAAAGAAAAATTTGTCTGCAAGCACGCACACACACACACACACACACACACACATGGCTCAAATTATATGTACTTACATTCCCTTTCCATATTTCCATATGAACGGACTCATGTTTGCGTTCGTGTGTTTGTGTTTTTCCTCCAAATAGTTTAAGGCTATTTTTAGGACAAAAATATGGAATTTTTTGGTGAGGGGGAGTTGAAGGAATGACAAATGAGGACACATGATTGGACTGGATTATTCAGCTCTGTGACTATTATTTATTTTTTATTATTGTTCATCTCAAAATTCGAATATGTATATATAAATTTAATCAAAACTGAAACTGAATAAATAAAATCAAGCAAGGTTGTTGGCATTGCCTTCTTTTTTTCGTATTAAACTTGAGACGGCCCATGAAAATGTTTTTTTTTTTTTTTTTCTTTTTTTTCGTATATGAAATTCAAATTTCAAATTTCATTTCCCAATTCCAGCTCATAATATTATGTTGTTTACATACATGAAAATGGAAAAGGAAATGGATCTCATGTCATGTCAAGGTTATTTTGTTTTTCCTGACAAAATGTTTACACGTTTTTTTTTTTTTGTTGTTTATGTTTTCTTCAATGAAAATTTTGAGATTGAATTCCCTTTTGCTCAACTCGAGATGACTGTGAAATTGGAGAGAGATTGAACATGGCAAGGCGTAATCAGTTTTTTGAAAATGAGATTATGCTTTGTGTGCATTCTGGAAATATGGTAGATAATAGGTTCAAAATGGAGTCGTGTCATTACTTTAGATAAAACAAAAAACAAAGTCTATGAGGAAACGTATTTTTTGACGGTCTGTGTAGGGATTCAAATTTTTGTTTTTATTTTCCAGTGATGTCCTTTCTCCTTATTTTCCGCTTCAAAATAAAGGAGATGATAATGACGATTGGATAATCATAATCTCGTTCTCTCCAAATATTTCCCTTCATCTTATTTCCTCACAAGTTTGAAAATATCTGTACATATTACAAATATGGAAAACGGTTTTGAGTTGAACATGGAGTGAAATCGTTTTGTTTTGTTGCTTTGGTTCAAAGGAAATATGCAAAGCAATTATGATGCAATCATAACCCTTTCCTCAATATGTCAGTTTCAGATTTCTAGAGGAAAAATGCTTCGTCGGTGTGTACGATGAATGACGGAATGACGTTTGACTTTGAAGGGCTTTGAATTGAAAACGGGATGCATTTATACCCAGAATGTCAGTTCACTTGCTGTTCTGCACGATCCATGGATGGATTTCTTGTGCATTTCAAGTTACCGCATGTAAAATGAGCTCAGAAAGGAGTGTCAGCAAACATTTACGTCCTCTTTTACATTTGTTTATGAAAAGGTGACCAAGTATTTTCTATTTTGTATACTCACACAAAATATTTAGAAAATCCAACTTCATAGAATGATTAAATGACAACATAACACACAAGGTTTCACATACTCTTTTCCTTTGTTGACGTTTTCTCTCAGTGCGTATTCATTACAATTCACAGCCAGTTGACAGTTCAAATGGAGAGAAATTATAATTAAAAATGCTGTACACATTTCAATAAATGTACATATTTTTGTTTTTTTTTTTTTGTATCTCTTGCGCAGTTCCTAAAATTTGCACTCGGGGAATTAAATTACCTTTGGGAGATTAGAGTATGTATTTTTTAGTATGTTCAGGAACAAACATGCACACACGTGTATTCACTTTGTGGCTTCCCATTTGGAATGAGAATGAGAAAAGAATTACTTTCCAGTCCAAGTGTGTATTTATGTCCATATACATTTCTTTTTCTTTTTGGTTGGAGGTGGTGATGACTCTGCACTTGAGATCTTGGGCTAGGTCTTAGACTTGTCTTGTTTTAGAATTTTCTCCAGCTCCTTTTTTCCACTCTCTCAGATTCTTCACTCACACCACCATCACAGTCTCTCAAGCTGGACAGATGTAGAATGGTTACAATTTGGGCAAGATGGGCAACTAGCTCTTAATGGTAGTTGGTGGGATATTGGCGTTGTGGAGGAGAGAGAGAGAGAGAAAGTGAGTGTTGCCTTATCGCAAATCACTTTGATCTCGGTAAGTAATGGAATGGAGAGGCCTTTCTTCCAGGGATCATTCTTTCAGTTAGCAGAATACTCAACGGCTCTTTTTGTCTGCAAGATTCAATCAAGTCTCTCTCTCTCTCTCTCTCTCTCTCCATTTCGTTTTTTTCCTGCACAGTATTAGTGTGTCTAAATTCTATATTCTACATCTTTCCCTATCCTCCAAATATTCCCCCCTCAACATCCAAAAGTCTTTTTTATACACGCAAACATGGGGAAAGGAAAGTAAAACCAATCTGACAAAAAATAATATGTCCACAGTCCACGCCGAGAACCAGAGCAAAGTATTTGGGAAGTGTAGATAAAGGAATTGTAAAAGCCATTGTACGCGGTCAATTGTAGTGGTGGAGCGTGCCTTTCAACTTCTATATCCTCCTCACAAAAACTATTCATTTCTATTCATTTCTATTACATGTACGTACATAACTTCACACCGTGTGTATTTTCTACTATTCAGTCATTCCTTTTAGTATTTACTAAATAGAATTTACAGAAAACTTTATTTTAACTATTTATCTAAACACCTGGAATTGTCGTGATTGGAATTTTGAAATTTAAGAATTTAGTAAATACAAATACATATAGGATAATAAATATATATAATTTTTGGATTTTTTTTTTCTGGGGGCGTGAATGTGTATTTGTTGGGGAAAAACTTTGTGAATATTGGTCAATAATGGACCACGTTTTTTTGTGTGTGTTCTGGTCAGACAAAGAGAGAGAGAGTGGATACAAGTAAAAAGAAGGAAGTACGGAGAAGGGAGAGAAATGTCTCGAGCTGGGGGTAGGAAAAGTTTTTGGGTCATTTGAGGGAAAAGTTTGTCTAGATTCTCTAGAACATTGTTCATCCTCACACACATACACATTTATGGGAGGAGATGTCACGCAGATGGACAGGTGTTTGTTCTTGAAAATTGAATTTCAGACTCGTGAAGATTTTCTTCCACCCGTCTTTTGATTCCGTGTGAGGCCTCCTCCCTCCAACTCCTGAATCTAGTTTAGTCTGCCTTGGTTTGGTTTGGTTTGGTTTGGAGTGTACAGGGTAACTTGGAACGAGAACGACAAAGACAAACAAAAACGTCGAACATTGAAGAAAAAAATCCATCCTCATTTTCACTCAGAGTTAAAAAGTTTAGAGGTAACTCTCTGTTCACCATGAACAAGAGAAAGAGAAAGATAGAGAGAGACAGCAAGTTGAGAACAAGAAAATCATCCAGTGACACACCATCAACGACAGTCTATCTATATAGTATATAGACACACGAAAAGAGCTACAAATAGAGCCCTAGGAACTATCGTAAATTGATTGTTCGGATAAAGACGTCACGAGAGATATATACAGTCAAAGGCGACTCCTCTTCCTAAAAAAAAAAAACAAAATCCCTCTCACTCATACATAAATGTATTTGGCTATAAGTATTTACGATTAGTTTAGGAGAAAGAAGAAACTCGGCGAGGGAAGAAAAAAAGAAGAAAAAACTACTCGTGTATTATTGATGAATAATAAGGGAGTCCAGGTGCAGAAGCGTCATTAAATTTCCAGCCATGTCCTTCTTTCTTCTCTCTCTCTCTCTCGATTCTCCGGTTGAGCTCAAAGAGTTTCAATACAGTAGAAAGCTCCTCAATACTCGGAATATACATATCGTATACATGAACATCTTCTGGTAGCCAACTTCACTGGGAATATATCTGTATCATGATGTTCTGGTGTGTGTGTGTGTGTGTGTGTGTATGTTATGTTAGTTGAGATTATAGTTGGTTCACCAAAAGTTCACTTTTATTTAGTTCCATCCAATACAGACAGAATAAAGTGTGTGTCTGGAGGACGGAATCCGGGGGAGAAAAAAGAGAGAGATCTCCACTTTGCACAAGCACACCCCACAACAAATATGTACACACACATGCCATGACATTACATTGCCATCCCTGCTCTCTCTATCCCATCCTGCTTCTTTCTTCTTCTTTTTTTTGAGCCAAAGAGGTAAGTTCGTAAAGGCAGTTAAGAGAAAGAGAAAGCCGTGAGCATTTAGAGAATCCCAGTAGCCGTATGGAAGAGGAAGAGAGAGAGAGAAAAGGGAAAAAGTGTACTTACACAGGGAAATACATGGGCGTACATGTACGTACACACCACAGGACTTGGACTTGGACTTGGATAATAATTGATTTTTCTGCCTGCGTGACAAAACTGCTTTTGCTTTTCCTCTCTTATTTTTTTTTTGTTCTGATGTGAATCCTTCTCTCTTGGTCTTGTTGGTCTTCATCAGCAGTTTCTCCTCGGCTCCTAATTGAGTTCTTCATGAGTTTTTACTTTTAATGTGAAACTGTAAGGAGAAGAATTGAGACAAAGGCGAAGGGACTGCCTACTTTTTTTTTTTGTGGGATTTTTCTTTAGGTTCATATACTGCAGATACAGACACAGATAGATACCTGCTTTCCGTTTTACTTTACATTAAACACTATACAGATATTGTCTTCTTCATCCCTCCCTTCTCGTCCATTCCTTTAAATTCTTTCTTTCATTTCTCGTAAGATACGGTAATGTAAAGATAACAAGTTATGAACGGGAGCTCTCCATTGTTTGTTACTCCCTACAATTGGGTAAGAAGTAAGAAGCCAACATTTGTTTTTTGTTTGCAAAATGTGTGGGTTTTTTTTTTGTGTGTACAGATATCAGTTCCTTCCCCTCCAAGATATTAAATTTATTCAAGCGTGTAATTTTCTCAAAAGCTTTCTCACGCATTTCCATACATAACTTGCAAAATTCGGTGACTATGGTATTCAAATATGTACATTTGGATGTGGTGTTTTCCATATAAACTCTTGACTTGAGCCAATATTGTCCTTTCTCCTCCAAGAAAAATCCAACTTTTAATTTCCTTTGTATAGGGAAAAACAGTTAATGGAACATTGTCTGTATTGAGTTTTTTTTTAATGGGTAATAGAAATATTATCTGTAGAATGAAATAGAAATGAATAATAAATTATTATTAATAATACATACAAATATTTTTTGAAGACTTTTAAATGACCCTGAACAAAAGGAAATCCAGGACGTCATTTGAAACTGAAAATTGTAAGTGTAAAGCTTGTCAAAAAGGAAATCCATTACTTGTTTGTCGTTCCTCGTTCGTTTTCTATATATATATTGTTTTAAATTTAGAAATTCAATTTAGAAAAGGATGAAACGAACCAAAAGCACTTTAATTGTAATTTCAAAAAGCCCCAATCTCCCTCTCTCTCTCTCTCTCTTTTGGAGATTTCAATTTAAAGAATTTAAAATAAGATTTCATTAAGCCACGTTGAGTTTTACTTTGGTTCATTTCGTTTTCGCGTCTTGTGATAGTTTTGTGTTTCGTGTTTCATGTGGCCTCCTCATTCCAAAGTCTAAGAAAAAGAGATTAAATTTTCAAAGAAATCTTGATGAGAAACTAATCCCGTCCTCATTCTTCTTGATTTCCAGTCTGTCGTCCTCTGCTCTGTACGTTCAAAACGCAGTATCAGGCGTTTTGGGGAAACGTGGAGATTCTCAGTATGTATTTCTTCAGTATTTTTTGGTGCTGTGACAAATTATCATGTTGGAGTCTTAAAACTGTATATGTATATATATATATGTATACAATCAAAAAGTCTGACAACTTACTTTAGTTTTGGCTTGCCAAGCTTGTGTGTTCCCTTCTCTTCGTCTTAGTCTTTGTCTTCGTCTTCATCTTTTCGTAGTCCTCGTCGTTCCATCATCTCTTTTGGTGGCCGATATATATATATTGGGCGCAGTCTACCATTAAAATTGACAGAAAAAGCGATATTTATCTTGTTTCTCTTTGGTCACGTAAATGCTCACGTCGTAAGGCGAAAACTGTATTGTTCTTTGTGCTCCACTTTTCTCTCTAGCAGGGAGATAAAACTCATTCTCTCTCTCTCTCACTTTCTGTTCGTTGAGTAAGTCTTCAAAACTGTTATTTGTTTCTTCTTTTTTTCTCTTCTTTTGTTTCGTCGTCGTCAGTAAACTAATAAAAAAAACGTAAAGAAACTAGTCTTTTTTCGGCTCTTCCTCTGGCTTTTTTCTTCTTTTTTCTTACTCTCGACCTCAACTTGGAATCCTAAATCTGAATCCACAGTCTATATAATATCATTGTCAAATAAGACAAGATTTTGGTTTTGATTTTGGTTTAGAGCTTTTCCCCCAAAAGACTAAATCTGTACAGTAAATTGAAGTTTGTACTAAATGACTAAATCTCAATTTGTTTTACTTGTATCTACACTAATACAAATCCATAGGTATTCCCTTCATAAGTATCCTTGTGATTCCATAATCATAATAATGTGAGCTCGAGCAAATAATAATTTCAATTTTTTAATGGCAAACATTATTGTTGACACTTGTAAATGGGAATTTCCTGGAGGGATAAAAATAATGCAAATTGTTTTTGTTGTTGAGGATTCTACTTCAAAGATGCATGGGGGCGACTCGAATAAATAATGCATGTGTAATCTCTATAAGACATTGCATTACACATACCGGGAGAGAGAGAGAGAGAGAGATCCTAATAAATAATAAATTCCCTCCAAACTCTGAATATTAGATTTTGAGAATCTGTGTGTGTGTGTGTTTCTTAGACTGAGACGATGCGATCGTTCTCTAGGTGGAGGTTTCTACGTCCGAATTTTTTCCCTATATATATATTACACACACACACACAGAATTATCTGTTGGCTCTCGACAAAACTCTGCACCAGCTAGGAAAATCAAGACGAAATATGCTCGTAAAATGTTAGAAGAGGAATGGAGGAGGATAGTAAGTCTAGGTTCGGTAGGGAGAAGGAGATAAGTGAAGCTGAACTGACTGAGTGGGGAAAGTAGTATCATGTATACATAGCACACAATATATTTGCCTTATCTTTAATTCTTAAAAATAGTGGTTGGGCAAAATGAAGCTTAGCCCATGAATAGTAAAGTTGGCTAAAGATTTACGCAAGACTTTTCTCTCTCTCTCTCTCTCTCTTTCAACCGTCCTAATTAGATCCTCAACGTGAACAACTCTTGCTAGTTGGAAACTTTCACGGATGGAGAAAGTACAAAAACCAAAAAACAAGGAGAAAATTTAAACTGAAACTTGACTCAACCAAAACCAAAGAACCGGAATATGTATGCAAGAGAGAGCGAGAGAGAGAGAGAGCGTTTCTTCAATCTGGGAAATGAGGGAAAGAACAGGGATAACAGTGAGAAAAGTTGTCGTGACCGTAAATTGCATTCATATGAGAACTACAGTTGACTACAGTTTCCATACATTCATCCATACATTTATTTATTTTGTATGTTCTAACTACGCACTACATCCTTGTATGTGTGTATGTATGTATGTATTTACGATATGTACATGTGTGGAGTCAGTTTCATTCGTACGATATGTATCGTAAGATTTCCAGTCTCCTCCAGTGGGATCGTTTTTTTTCCAGGAAGAAAATCTAAAACGATTCAAAAAGTGTCCAGTGTCTAGTCAAGAGTGAATGTTGGGTGTTGTGGCGAGAGAGAGCGAGACAGGAAGAAAGAAAGAGAGAAAAGTTCATGATTGAGATTTATACGGTTTATTTGTGTGACTTGTGAATCAGAGGGACAGAGAACGTGCACATTCATCAATAACCGTTGCAATTTCCTTTCCCTTTCCACGAGACCAACAGAGAGAGACAGAGAGAGTCACATGTAATTCAATCCAACGTCTTTATGATATAGTCAAACGGGCACATGCAGACCGTAGATATTGTGTTGTGGGTGTTTGTTAGCTGGTAGTTTTGGTTGTTTGTCCTGTATTGTGTGTGTGTGTAACAGCATTTCGTTTTCATTCTTGTCCTCATCCTCTTTCTCCTCCCCTCGTTCTACACTTGGAATTCTTTGTTCTTCTCCATCGGAAACCGAAAAACGTCACGGCCAGAGTATTATTTAGACAAAGAGTTTTTTTTCTCTCTCTCTCTCTCTCTATTTCTTTTCTCTCTCCTTCACTCGAATTTCTCTTGTTACCTTCACCGAGTTGGTTGCCTTGTGATTTTTGATGACTTTTTATACATCCCTTTTGTTTTCTTTTCCAACCAGTTTTGTGTGGTGAGTGAAAGAAGAGAGTGTGACATTTCCACAGACTTTCTCTATCTTTCTTTCACAAACTCTCTCCACACACTTTCTCACTCTCTATTAGTTTGAAGGGGGTAGAAAACTCTCAACTTTTAATAAAAATGGATCCTTGTTTTGTTTTTGTTCCCCGACACACAGTCATTCGACGTTCAAAGGAAACTAGCCAAATACTCGCTATACAGATATATATAAAGTATGTCCGTAAATTCCCACACACTTTGCTTTATGTCGCTGTCTGCTCAACGGTTTCACAGTGGAGCGTGGATTTTATTACGCAGTTTGAGTATGGACGATTGTCTGTTCAACTGTGAAAGAATTATCTTTCTATCTTATTTTGAACAGTTAATACAGACTAAAATGTCAGACACTTTCGCAAATCGAGTTGTGCACTTTTACAATTTTCAAGCTGGCGGTGACATGAAATCAATTCGTCAACACTTTAAACTGGAAGGGATCAGTCGGAAAAAGGTCAACGGTATAATAACAAGATACAAAGAAACCGGATCCGAAGAAATGTCAAAAATACCATGTCGTCCAGCAAAGCTAGCCACTCCTAAAGAGTGTGGAGAAGTAGAAAATGCATTGATCTCGAACCTCAAATTGTCATCCCGAGCTGGAGGTCACAAGTTCAAATTGAGCAAGTCATATTGTAATAAAATAAAAGTCCACACTCTTGGCTACAAATCAAAAAGGACAACAACAATTCCGAAGCAAACCAAGCGACAACAGCAAGTCGCAAAGACAAACTGTCGAAAATTTTACAGACGAAAAACACGTTTGAAAATCCTCATCATTGACGATGAGTCATACGTGCCCTTTGACCCAAAGGATGTTCCTGGTCCCCAATTCTACAGCAGCAAGGACAACTCCAAAGTACCAGATGAAGTCCGTTTCAAAACTACAGATAAGTTCTACAAAAAATATCTCGTTTGGCAGGCCTTGGATGAATTTGGAAATTGCTCTACTCCATACATTTCAGAGGGCACAATGACGGGGGATGCGTATTTAAAAGAGTGCCTTCAAAAGAGACTTCTTCCCTTTATAGAAAAACATCATAATATTCAAGATGTCTTGCTTTGGATGGACATGGCTACCAGTCATTATAACGGATGTCTCACTCAGTAATTAGAGTCAATTGGCCTCGATTATTTCAACAAGGGTGAAAATGCCCCCAAAAGTGCCGTAGCTCAACCAATTGAAAAGTTTTGGGCTCTATGCAAGACGGAGTAGAAGCGACTGGACCACCAACCTCGAGACTTACAAGACTTCAGAAATATTTGGAGAAGTTGTCAGCCCAAATTACAAAAAAGAGTGCACAATCACTAATGACGGAAGCTCGTACAAACCTTCGTCTCATCGGTTACTACGGAGTCCGAGTACCATATAAAAAATCAGGTAAATAGAGAATAGAGTATAAGTTAATAAAATGTATTTACTTTTGTTCCTACATCAACATTGAGCAAACTGAAATTTCTAAAGCAAAGTGTGTGGGAATTTACGGACACACTTTATGTAAATAATTCAAAATAGTGGAGAGAAAGTACATTGTGAAAAAATGTCGGAATTACCTCAAACACGTCAAATCTAAAATGGAGATGTACTGTGGGAAATTGATACAAATACTTCACTAGGCAATTACAGTTTTCCTTTGGTATATTTACAGTACATTTATGAGGGGAGAGACTCCAAACGCTTTTTTTTTATGACAGTGTTTTCTCGTACGTTTGACGTTTGTTTGAAGTGTGTAGTAAAGATTCTATTGGAAAGTAGAAAGGAAAGTGGATTTTTTTTCTTTCTTGAAATGTTGACTGTTAACTGTTTATACAGTTACTATTATACTGTTTACAGGTTTTTTTTCTCCCAGGTCTGTTTCTTTTTTTTTCCTATTCAATTCTCTCCGTTCACTGTTGCTTTCCTCATTTCACTTTCAGTTTTGCAAATGCTTGTTTGTGTGTTCAAAAGTTTCAGACTATTTTTTTTTCTTTTAGGTATTTGGGTTGGTTTCATGACTCAGAGTCTCAGTCGGTGAGTTTTTTTTTATGAATGTGAAAAGAAGACGGAGAAGGGAAGAAGAAGAAGACGGAATAGAAAAAAGTTTTCTGCTTCTTTTTTCCCTCATACTTTTTTGTGCTGTTTTTTTTCCTTGTTCGGTTGTGTCGAGGATAAAGTTGGTGGGAGGCCGATTTCAATTAGCTGGCGAGTAAGTACAGGCTTCATTCTTAGCACCTAATAAATCAGAACGTTGCCAGCTGCAGATGACAACAAGAACAAGAAAATACTTGAATGAAAGTTTCCTCCACGCCACTTGTATACATTGCCGATATTCCGAGAGAGAGAGAGAGAGAGAGTCGAACGTCTTGTTCTGACAACTTCATTTACAAGCCCAATCATCCGTCTTCAATCTCCCTATCTTGAAAGCACGAATGCACTTTCCACTTGTACTCCTCTACATAAATTCCTATTTTCTCTCTCCTTTTCTCTCTCTCTGTCTCCCTCCCTTTCCCCCAAAACACACTAGACATACACACACATTCAAATCCATGGGCATTGGTATTGGGAATCGGGTAAAAGAGAATCTCAAATGTTCCTTTTGTAAATAGAAAATCTAAATATTAAAGTGAGTCTACTCACTTTTTGGCTTGTCAGAGTCACACGATAATTTGTTTGAACACTCATTTCATTTTCATAGAGTTTCTTCATCTTCATCTGAATTTGTTTTGCTTCCATTCCCCTGTCTATCATTTTTTGAGTTTCCCCGTGTAAAATCCAAATGTTAATGAGACACTTGAAACAATCAAACAAAAATCAAATGAGGGAGAGGAAAAGAAGGAGAATACCAATATCAGGGCTTTTCATGTATTCATGTAAACTTTCTCTATCTTTATCTCTCAGCCTTGATAAATGTACAGATATTAATTATTAACTTGCTGTGAGGAGTGTTGAGGGTGACAACGAGGGAGAAAGCCAATATATTCAACTCCAGTCACGTCAATTCCCATTGAATTGAGAGAATTCAAACAAAAAGAGGAAAGAGCAAAAATACAGTATAGTTCAACTGTTATTCCTCCAGTGGCAATGGAAATGAATATTTGTACAATAGTGAAACGGGATGTCGGCTTTCATTTTAAATGTTGAGATTTTCTAAGTAAAGTTGCAAGTCCATTTACATATTCTGAATATTCGTGTAGAAATTCCTGGATTATGACTCAAAAACAGTTGAATGTGAACGAAGAAGGAATGTTGATTGTGGTTATTTTAAATCGTTCTCTCAATTTGCAAATTTACAAATGTAAAATCCCCTCCTTATTTTTCTTTGTAGTTTGAAGTTGAGTTTGAGTTGACTTGATGAAAGTACGGCTTGATGGGTTCTTTGTGAAATAAGGGGTAAAAATGGTATGAAAAAAAAAAAGTTCTGGGGAGTTGGTAGTTGGGAGAATTTTGTGAATTGCCGTAGTTAGTTAGTTAGTGTGTGTGTGTGTATAAATGTATATATGTGCTTGTGTGTGTGTGTGGATGTGTGTTGGAGATGGTTATTGGCTTTGGAGAGAAAAAAAGCTTCTCTAGTGACTCACTGTACATATATATATATATATGTTCGTGAGTCGTTTGGATCGTGAGTAGGAGAAAGTTAGACTTTCCATTCCCCCGTTTCTGTATATTTTGTATGTATGCGAGGTTCGTTTTTGGGGAGATCGTGAGAATATTAGCCGGCCGTACTATATCATAATTAGAAAGCCTATTATTTTCTCATTACGGGAGATACTTGTGTAAAATTTGTAGAAGGCTTAATTTCAAAGCCAGAATTAGGGAAACCGAGACCAAGTTGCTACATGTTTCGAGGTCCAGAGAGTCTCTTTCTAAAGAAGAAAAGCAAAGGGAAAGGAAAAGGAAAGAAGAAGAGAAATACAGAGAGAAGAGAGAAAGAGCGTACGTGAGGAATATACGAAGTTTCCATGAGCTTGGGCATTGACTTTGACTTTCTCTTACGGCTACCATTACAAATACAACTACTATTGGGATTTCAGTTCTAGTTTTCTCACTCTACTTCACCACACCAATAATACTTATGTACCATACCTATATATATATAAGTATATATACACAAGAAGTAACCCAAGTTTCTTTCTCTCATACACACACACACACAAAATAGAGGCAGATACATGACTGTGGCGGCGGCGAAGAGTCCTCACTCAACTTAACTCAACTCACCCGGGCACTCGTAAAATCAAAGAAGAGTTCAACGGGTAATTTTTCACCAAATTTTTTTCTCTTCCTTCCCCACACTAGTGACATTTTTTTTTTTTTTGGGGGGGGGAGTAACTTTACACCCTCTTGGTTTTCACGTGTTCACCTTTACTGCGCCAAATTAACTTCACCACCTCACCACGACGACATCCCAAAAAATCTCTCACTTTCCTCACTCCCAGTCTCTACCTCTGGTCTCCCTTTCTATAACTATCTCTCTCTCTTTCTCTCTACTGGAGCTCGATGGAAATGTCTCTGGACATTTGAACTTGCATTTGATTCACTTTGTCTGGAGCACACATATTATATTGTGGAAAAAATCCTAGTTCCTTTCACCACAGTTGACAGACGAAATCCGTTTGAGCATTGAACAAGAACGATGTGACGCCAACTCATCAAATGCCTTTTAATTCCAATCAAACTGTGTAAAGTCTTTTGTCATAAAATAAGGCACAATGTCTTTGAAATTTTGGAAGCTTGAAAATGAAAGCATATGTTTTGAAAAATAACCCGCTTTTCTCCACGATACGCGACTCCCAACGTTGAACAACCAAATTAATAACCATAAGCATACACACATTCCTCGTGTGTGTGTGTGTATTTTGTACGTGTCTGTGTGTGTGTCATCTGAATGGAAATAAGAACACGAGCCTAGCTGTGTGTGTCTTATCAGAATCAAGTAAATCAAGTCGTTCCGAGAGAATTGCACACGTGAAGACCAAGAGCCTCTGTCAGCCTCTGTTTTAGAGTTTACAATTTATCTTCCCTACACTACGATACGATACGATGCACCGAGCTGAGGTCTAATAAAGAGAATAATTTGAAATTTGAATACAGAAATTTCTACAACATCTTAGTTTCAGTCTTATCGTTGGTTTCAAATGTAAATCTGTCGTCTACAGTCGTCTCTACTATTCTATCCATTTCTATCTGTATTCTTTTCCCTTTTCAGCTGATGCATGAGTATCCGATAAAAGAACACCTTTTCTCCTGTTCAGATATCAAGGAATATGTACGTGGTGGAGTTGATTTGGTAGGGTTCTTAATCGTTAGAGAAAGGAGAAAGTCGACAGACTAAAGTCCGTTTTATTTCATAGATATTTGTACCTTCTTTTCCCTTTCACATATTCTCCAATAGTGAATAGCCAAATGGGGAATCTATCTGTGTATAGTTTGAGCATTACATATACATAGAGAGTCTGCCTCTGTGTACATTATTATTTATACATAGATTTGAGAGAGAGACGGGGGATATTGGGATGAAAGGGGGTGTTCTATAGTCTTTAGAAGAAAGTTTCTTTGGGAAATATTGTCGATTCAAAATCGGATTAGCTATTTGGGATTCATTGAGGTGGAAATTGTATGGAAGATTTGAGGTGGCCAAAGAAGCAATTTCAAAAGACATTTGGAGACGCTCCACTATTAGAAAACGCTGCCATCGAAACGATTTTCTGCCAGTGGCTTCTCACAAACCAGTTCTAGTCCAAAGAAAGGGAGGGATAGAGAGAGAGAGAGAAAGAGAGAGAAAGAGGAGTCGGGAAGGTTGAGCTAAGACGAGTCAACTGTGTACATATATTGTACAAGCGTATGTACAATCCACAGGAGCACAGGCAAGTTCTAAATTGTTTTTACTCTCAGGGAATCCTCAACGTGGACTATTCCCCTATTATTCCCTCTTTCTCTCTCCCTTTCCCCTGCTTTCCATTTTCTATTTTCTTCCATGTTTTTGTGTGTGTGTGGGGAAGAAGAAGAAAAAAGGAAGGAGGGAAAAGTGAATTCTGAGACGGAGATCGTGGAATCAGTTATTCACATTATATTTATAAACAATGGTACAGGAGTACCTTAACAGGGAGCGAGCAGAAGGAGCAAAATTTGTCAGTCTGTCCGGAAAGCAAAACGAATTCGAAAAGCGGCATTTTATGTTCTCTACAACACGATATGTTAGCATAACATATCCACATTTCCTGCTCGCGCTACGCAACTCGCCATAACACGTGACACGTAAACAATACATAAACAATACTACAAGACTCTCTTACAAAGAAGCGCGAAGTCGAAACATTCGCGTCGTATACTTATAGCCCTGTCCGCTGTCCAAATGTAAAATATTCTCACATTACCCCAAAAACCACTTTATCCTTGATTTTTTGGCACGGAAACAACAAAACTCAGAACCGTCAAGACCTTTTACCCACAGACATTTAAAAGTCGCACAGCGCCCCTTGGTGAACTCCGGAGGTCACCAGAGGTCACTCGGTCAAAAAAAAAATTTTTCGTCGAAAACTGATCCCGTTTGGGAGTTATCGTGAAAAGGACAGACGGACGGACGGACGGAAGGACAGACAACATGATAGGATAAGGGGGGCACGCTTGGCTCGCTCCCTAATTTAGTTTGTTCCTTTTCATAATTTTAACTTCTTTCATCAACATTTGTAATACTTCTGGGATTTCTTGAGAATACTGCTTTGTTCAAAGTCCAACGACTATCATCTCCGGGGTAGGAATGTCCTCTTCACTGTTGAACAATGGATTATTGCATGCCAATATCAAAAATAACAATCTCAGAAGTTGAACAAAATTTTCTTCCAATGTTATAGTCAATTAGTCGTGTTCATGGGAGGGACTCGTCATTCGTACGGATGGTTTCATTGTTAAACCCACACGCCATTTTAAAACGTTAATAAAGGTGACCCAGAATCGTCGAACCAGCTAACCCAGAATCGTTTGAAACGGATTTCTAAAACCCTGATGACTTACATTTGACCCCGTGACCCCGCCCCCTTTGACCCCAGGGTCACCAAAATACATGTGTACCGCCTCTTATCTATGCCAATTCTAAATTCGAGAACAGAATTAAAATCCGTGATCCCGTTCGGCAGTTATCGTGAATAGTACAGACAGACGGACGGACAGGGTGATAATATAAGGAGAGCTCGCTTCCCTAAAACCGTTCCTTTTCTCACTTGGTGGTCTTTATATCCATTTCAATTTCATTCCATTCTCCACATTCCACAACAGCTTAGCTTGTAGAAGGAAATCAATCTCAGGCACAGGGAATCTAAAGACACTCAAATTCTCAATCTGCTCTAGTCTTCCTTCTCAAATCAATTTTATTGTTTGAGTTCTAGTCCCATTCGAACCCCTTTCTCTTTCTTAATTCCTAATACGATACCTCAAGATTTGAGACAGAATGTAATGTTCTGTAAATGCTTTACATACTGTGTATCGCATGTATCGTATATTGTGCATAAGAGTGTACATTGTATGTATGTACATTGTACAGCCTATGCGTTCAATTTGAAGACTCTCTTGTCGTTTTTACAGGGCGAGTGCCATTAGAACTGAATGCGGAATATGATGAATTTATAGAGCATGACGAAGACTACTCAAGTGGCATCATTTGCAGATTGAATGAGGTGTTGTTGTCATTACGAAGGGGGAAAGTGTTTACTAGGGAAATGACGACGATGGAGACGACGACGAAGACGATGACGAAGAAGAAGAAAGTAGAGGCTGCACTATAGATATCCTGTTTTGTGGGCCACTAATGAACTTTATACGATACGAAGAGACCTAATGATACTCACACACATACACACCCACACACTTTCTTCTCATATAAAATTATACCATCTTGTCCTTACGAGTTTTAAGACGCGGAAAACCTTGCGGCAGACCTTGTCTTGGTGTCTCTCCGTTCTCTCTCCGTCTGTCTCTTTACAAGTTTTTTTTTAGGACTTTCAATCAGTTTCACGAAGTAAGTTTAGAATTTGAAATCATTATTCTCATCACATCACTTACCACTCTCTCTCTCTCTTTCTTTCTTCCTCTCCCTTTCTTTCCCTGGGTTTTCATGTGCACAAGCACACGTTGACAGTTGGCAATGTCTCTACTTTCTACTTTAACTAAAACTCACAAACTCTACTTCTTCCACAGCTCACAGTCAATTTATTCATTTTATGCAAAATGAAACGAGCTTTTATTTCTTCCAATTTCTTAGCCAATTCCCGGAAACTCGGCTCATTCAGTTCGGTGACTACTTTCGTATTTGCAATTTACTCAAGTGAAGCACTGACGTGTGAGACGTGTAGTCCGAAATTTTCCTAAAAGGTAATTTAGCAGTACAAATCCAAAGTACAGATACTTTTCCAAAAGGTAAACACAAAAAAAAAAATCCCCCATTTTGTTGTCTTTCATGACATTGAAATTGGGAAGTGGGGAAATCCTTCAACAAATATCTTGTGCGAATATATAGTAAAACAAGGAAAAGTACGAATCTTTGCTAAAAAAAAAAAAAATGAAAGAAAAATGACGGAGGAGATGACAATAGAATGTAAAGTCGTTAGGTACAGAAATATAGAAATGAGGGTCGGATAGATAACCCTTGTGAGGGAAAGTGTGTAAACATATAAAAAATCTTGAGGAGACTCCCGATCCGTTTCCTCTCGCCATTAAATTGGTTTTTTTTCATAGTTGAGTGTAAAAGTTGGTACACACAGACAGTGGAAGTGTGTAAAATTTATATGCGCCGATATAGATGGTATGATAGAGGGGAAAGTAAATGAAAGTGTGTGTGTATGCGTGTGGTCTTATCAAGAAATGTGTTTGTTTGTGTGTGTGTGTGTGTGCAGTTTGGGAAGGGAAGTTCTAATGAAAGTTTTTGAAATCTGTCAATGAGGAATGGGCAAGTGAAATGTGAGTGAGAGAGAGAGTGTGTGTGTGTGTATGTGTGTGGTATTGAGAATTGAGAGATCAATCACATCACATATCCGAGAGCCATATAAGCTAAATGGAGATACTTTGAGAAAGTATGAACAAGAATAAAGATTTCGATAGGGAGGCTCAAAGGAAATGGGAGTCTCGGGCAGTACACATCACATTATTATATTAGATATTGTACAAGAACCAACCCACAGAGAAAATTGCTTTTTCCCCTTACTTCTCCTTCATCTCCCATCAGAGTGAGAGGAAGAGGAAGAGAGAGAAATGGGGAATTCTCCAGAGAATCATATCTTCTCCAGAGGTGCACAGAACGGACCATTGGAGATTTGAGAGTTCCATTCTGGTGGTGGTACAAACTCAAGCTAAACACAATGTAACCAGCGTCAAAACCAAAACCAAAACGAAAAAAAAAAAGAAGTGAAAGTCCGAGAGTCTAAGAAAAGTGAAGACTGAAGACTGAGCGACGGCTACTCTTGATATGAGTATGAGAGAATAAGGAGGAGATGGAGGAGAAAGAGAAGAAGAAGTGAAAATGAAAAGCTCTCAAGAATGTCCACCACCAGATTTCGCCAACTTTATCCAAGTATGCATGCAAGGAAACGAAGCATGGGCTGGAAATCTCATGGTCAACTACACCCAAGTCCTAAACCGGGCTCAGTCTTTTCGTCTGTCGTCTGTCGCTTCTCCATCATGGTCATATTATTCTGTATTATTGAAGGAAAGGACAGAGAACGAGACAGAGAGAGAGAGAAAGAGAGAAAGAGAAAAGACCGTAAGCTGACTCGGGAAACAGAGACTTTCGACTTTGGAGATAACTGAAATTTTGGGTTCAGAATTCTTGAATGAAAAAAGAAAGGAAGGAAGAAAGAGGAAGGAGAAAGCGCTCAAGAAAGAAAAACCGTGTCACTAAAGACATTAGGTTTTTCCTTGTGGAAATTTCTCCTGTCCATATTACACTCGACTCGCTAGCTCGCTCCGGTCTGAGTGAGTCCGAGTCTGAGGATGAATGTGACTGGTGATGTACGTAGCGTAAGAACATGAGCTTTATTATGGACTCGGACTACAGACTCTCGAGAGTCGCCTGTAGCCTCCTCGTTTTCCTTTTTGAAATTGGAAAAAAATAGAGAATGAAGTCAGCTTGGGATTATGAGTCTTGTGTGTGTGTGTATGCGTGTGTTTGTGTGTGAACCTTGTGAGATTCATCTTAAGCCTACTTGATTTCTTCTGTCCACTACAAAACTCTCAGCAGCTCTCTCTCTCTCTCTCTCGCTCTCTCCTTGTCCATTCAATGGATATTCTATCAACTCTATATAAAATGAAAGACTCTTTCCACTTCCTACTCTCTCCTTTCCTCACATTCACATTACCATCCTCATCTTTTTACTCTCTTCTCTCTCCCTCCTCTTGCTTGTGTCTCCTGGAAAATGGGAATGCCTCACTGGACTTTTCAATCTTGTCTCTCTCTAGAAATTTCATATAAAACTGATGGACGGAGACTGAGGACTTCTAGGATAAAGACGAGAGACGAAGAACTCATCATGACAAAAACATGACTACTGACTATATTATATTGGCCAGATGTTTACCCGAGGCATCATTCTCTTCTCCTTTTCTACTCGAATCTCCAATCTCTTCTTCTTCCTCGCCCCATTCTATTCTTTAGCCTCAGTCTTCTCAACCTCAAACCCAAGTCAAGTAGAAAAAAAGTAGCTACAGAAAATTTGTAAAGCCCAAACTAACCACTTTTAAATTTCAATAAATCCAAACGTTTACATTGACAATATGAAAAAGAATTCTTATTTCTTTCTTTTTCTCTCGCCCCCCTCCCCCTCTTTTACCTCTCATATGAAAATGCTCAACTCCAAGGAAAATAGAATTTTCATGATTTCTTCACTACACTGAACAAATATTTATTTACATACTATACGCCAACAATAAACAGTGTAGATTGCATGATTGGATTTTTCAATTTCCCCAATACCCAATACACAGAAAAAACACGAATGACCTTTGGAAATGATTAAAAAATTGTGTGCAAGTTTAGTTCGCAAGAAATTCTAGTTAAGTTGACCTTCACATGTTCAAAGGCCTTAAGGACAATGGACAATTTTGCAATGGAATATTGGAAGTGAATGGGCTTTTGGGAGTGGAAACAAGGAAATGGATTGATGGGAATGCAAAGAATTTTGTTTATTGGTTTGCCCACAGAAAGAAGAGTTTCAATGTGTGTGTGTTGTTTTCGAACGAAAGCTCAGAGGAGTACACAGATAATAGAAATAGGAACCTTAGGAAAGTGAATTCCATTGACAATGCCAATAATGTTCGAGTAAGGGTCAGTCCTATAAAAAAAGCGAGCGTCTGTCGTCATTTCCTTGGTCCAGACCAACAAAACAAAACAAAACAATGGGGTGGGTCATGGATAGTGCAACTTGAGATGAAGGTAAAAGAAGAAGGGAGGAACAGAAGAATACGCAGAATGATACAAAGACAAAGACTCGATGACAGACATTCTTGTAGAACGAATTATAGTCATCTAAAGAAGTGGATGGTGAATTTTGCCATTAAATGAAACACAAAAATGTTGTTGGTTGAAATATCTTAGAGAGAGAGAAAGAGGGGAGAGATGGAAAAGAAAGAGAGACTTAGTTGGCCGTTAGGAGGGCTCCATTTGATGGATATTTTCTTAGAGTTGGAGTTACGTAAGAAGGAATTAGATTGACATGATTGTTTCTTATAGTTGGGAGAATGTCAAAGGATTGCATGGTTGAGGGAGTCCCAAGTGCGTCGGATTCTACACAGCAATGTAATGCATGTATTACCTTCCTTTCTCATCCCCCTCACGCAATATCAACCCACACACACACAATTTCTTTATTTGAGAAAAAAGAGACACGGAGGGAAAACCCGTGCTGCTTTCAACGCTATTGGCCTGCAGAGAAAGAGGAAGGAAAAATGATTAGAAATTCCGTTTCTTTTCTACATTAAGTTGTCGGACGTGGGCTGTTTTTTATCTCATCCTGAGACTCTCATCTTACTTTACGTTTTCACAATCCCTTTGCATACGGATATGTGTAGGGTATTTGTAAATTATTTATTTGGTAGGTACTAACAACTTTCATGATCTCTCTCTAGTTGAGTTAAAGTCAAATTCAACTCAGTGTCAAAAAAAACCTGAATTTGCATGATTCATTGAAATTGGAACCCACAGAAAATTTATTATTTGGTTTATAAATTGTACACATATACAGAAACATATCCGTAATCCGAATATAGCAGAAGCATAAAACGAAAAGTGAGCATCTTCCCCTTCCCATCATATCTGTATTTCTCATCTTATTTCAGTCATTGATGAAACAACTGGAGAATCTCAAAAAAGAAGCTCAAAGTTTTTTTTGCCTTTACCGGTACATATGTACTTTTACGCTATAAAAGTTTGAGTTTGAGTTTTCCTTGCACTATCGTATGGACAGAAAAAGAGAGAAATCTCTCGTTTATTCTTTATCAGGATGGGTGTGAAGGTATTAGCAGTTGGGGTTGGATTCAAGTGGACATTTATATAGGAGCGATATGTGCAGACTCTCCAATATTTTATTGAATTTCCTAATAATATCACATAGATGGATCAAAGTTGAAGATTGGCTTTCATAGATTTCTCGCCCAGCTGACACTGATGACCAAAAAGTTTTTCATGAGTTCTCTTCCTCCTTTCTTTCTATCTCTCTGTCTTTCTCCTCTTTCTCTTTCTCTTTCTCTTTCTCTCTCTCTCTCTCTTGCTCCTTTTCTCTTTCGTCAGTGGGAACATTATTTGGATTCTGAATTGTGGATTTCCCTGTGACATTCCTTCTGTCCGTCCTCACATTTGTACTCTCTCTCTCTCTCTCTCTCTCGATTTATTTCTCCACTATTTTTCTTCTCTCTTTCTGCTTTGTACTTTAGTGGTAGAAACTTCCCCTCACTTGTCTTCTTGTCCGTCTAGCCAACCAGACTATCGCGCATTATCATCCGTCGCCTGTCCAACTTCAACTTTGAACAGCCTCCGAGTCTTTCATTCTTCATCATCTTTCCTTCCTCTTTTCTCTCCCTCAATGACTTTTCCATCTCTCTCTCTCTCTCATTCTCTCTCTCTATATATTTATATCCCTCGTTTTTTCCATGTTGACTCGTCCATCCTCGAAACGACAGTCAACGAACTGGAAACAAAAGAAGTGTCACCTGTATGACGGCTAATTCAATTTATCTCCAGTTGGAATCCATCAATAATTCAAATGGATAGTCAAGTTGAGTCATGTCATGTTTGGAAAAGACTGGCACCCGCCGCCGTCCCCCATCTCAAATCTTAAATCTCCCTTTTCCCATTTCTCATCTGAATCTCCATCTCACTTGATAGACACTATGCCCAGTTTCATATTCTTGTCTTCACAATCCCATACTCCAAATACTTTCCCTCTTTTTTGGCGGGATGTGCGTCATTGTGTCATCCATCTGGATATGAATTTTAAATCCCTTTCATTTCTCCAGTCCGAGAATCCAAACGAGTATATAAATGAATCATGGACGAGAGGGAAAAGGAGAGATGGAGGAGTTGAATATGAGCTCGAGAGAAAGAGAACGGGAAAGAGAGCAAAGTGAAGTGTGTGCAGTCAAGTGAAGGATTTCCTCAGGAACGTATTTATTATTGTGAAATATACATCATGTACAACATTTTATCCATCTTGCACTGGAGGAGAATGTTTAGGTTTTTCCTCGGGAACATGGGAAAGCCACAGCTAAACAACATCAAGACAGGGGTTTAACTTGAGAGTCGTCGTCTCTCTCTCTCTCTCTGTCTTCAATATCCTTTGTGTCTAATTTTACCATGTTTGTACACCGTGTGTCTGTGTTTTCTATGTTTTCATTTTCAGTGTACAGAAAACGACGAAACAAGAGTTGGATTTATCAATCAAACGCAGGATAATGAAAATAGAAAAATAGCATCAAGTTGTTAACGTTTTGTACGCTCTATCCCCAATCTAAGGGAAACGAATATCAAGTTTACAATTATAACTATCCTAATTTCTTCTAAGGAAATGGCGGTTACAAGTGGGCAAACTTGTGAGAGTTTTCCCTACACATTAAATGGAAGTCTTAAAATGTGAAGGGAAAGGGAAAGTACAAATGTTTTTTTAGAGAAATTATGGGTTGGGAAGGAGTGGAAAAAGGAGTATCCGATGACTATTAGAATGGATCCGAATTTTGTGAAATGTTGTTTTGAATACGAGGATTTGGGCAGCAAGTTTGTGGTCTATGCCTTATTCTAAATGGTATTAGTGCAAATTCAAACGTTCTGAGCGGTAGAGTGAAATATTCTAGGATTTGTAAGATTCAGCTTTCTCTCTCTCCTCTCTCTCTCTCTCTGCCGTCTTTCCTTCCCATTTTCTACGTTATGGACTGAGTCGGCCAGTACATAAATTTCTCCAAGTAACAGCAACTATTGACACTCGACTCGCTCTGGTATACTGTAGAGAGCAGACTAAAGAGAACTTTACCCATCTAAAACATTCTCCAGCTCCAACTCCAGCTCCACGAATACAAATACAAATTTGCATACAGTAGTGCATCGCCATGTGTATTTGTAATGTATCGTATATGTGTGTGTGTATATGTGTGTGTGTACGAGTGTAAAATCTGGGGAGTACTGAAGAAAATCACATTCTATAAATTTCTCCTCACCTCCACAATTTCCTCGAGTACATAAACATAAACTCTCGACTTGGAATTTGAGATTCTAGAGTCTATACAGACTATTCATGTTGAAAATGTTCATATTTTCTCACAGAAAATTTAAATTCTACAAGAGAATCTATAAAATCTAAGGAGGAAGGACGAAGATTCCGAGTCGAGTCAAGGAAATGGATAGAAAAATCCATTGACATGGTTACACTCTGATATATAATACATTCTACATCTACAGGCACAAGTAAATACAAGTGGGATAAAAGAAGGAAATATTATTGAAAGAGTCGATTTTGGATTATAGATGTTTTGGAGGGTAGATTCTATCTCTCTCTCTCTCTCTCTCTCCATCTCCATGTACAGATATATGTACTGATAATATGATACGCATAAATATCCGAGATCTATGTACATTTAGTACCATGTTTTGGGAACTCTCTTAACGAAAATAAATGTCGCTTATAATTTATCGTGTTGGTGCATTTATTCCGTACAGAAACACAGTGTACTTACAGAGGAGTGATATGTGTGAGAGTTTCTCACTCGGTGAGGAAGGGACTCGGAGCGTTACCTACATAATTTCAAGTTTACTCTGTTTGCACGTTCCGTCCCATCTGTACACTTTATTCCATTTGTGAATCCCTCCATGAACATAAAATAAATGTGTAGGATATATCCGTCCAAATGCAAAGGTCGAGACTCGTACAACGTACAACGTACAACTATATGATCCAAAAAATATCTGTATACAAAATTCTCCCTGCGACCTCAACCAAGGAACAAGGAAAAGACGACAACACACACAATTTAAACATTAAAAAGTACTATGTACCTACACACATGCACACAACTTGCCTTGTTTGTCTCTTCTTTTATGTCTCTGATCTGACAATGAGTTTTTGAGTGAGTTAACAAATTTTCTCTCCCTTATACATACTACTTCAACTCAAATCTCAAATGCTCCCCAATGTTTTGATAAATTCTCTTGTAGGCACATTAAAGATTTACACACGCCGTCCTCTCAATCTCAACGAATCATTTGCATTTGTCTACCATCTACAATCTACAATGTTTACCTTGTTTAGCCCAGTCTGACAGACACAGTGGAAAATGTAATTCATTTTTGATTTTGTCCAAGCATTGAATATTTTTAATTTCCGTTCAAATTCAAATACATACAACACAACAACACTTGGAATTTACGGTGAGTTAGTTGTTTTTTGTTGTTGATGATGATGATCCAAAATAATTAAGACGATCAAGAATATTCCAGAATCTACAATGTGTGTACACATAGATTTGAGAAGTGGGTAAATGGATTTGTGTACATACAGGGAAACGAGGTCATAATGCATACTTAGTCTAAAGGTTGACTCACCATTAAACGACGGATACCAGCTCATTGGGAAAAGTTGTATGGATAAATTGTCAGGAGAGGAAACACTGTGAAGCTGAAGTTGGCGGAGGAAAAGACAATCATCGGGCCCAGATCCAATTGGCAATCCACTTCTCACACAATACTCCATTCTATTTTTCCTATATACAGATTTCTATATAGATTCTTCAGTTTTTCCTCCTCTCTTTTTTTGTTGAATGGTGAAAACTCGAGTATCTTTTTAGATTTAGTTTAGCCTAGCACATGATATTCCAACATCTATCTTTCTTTATCTCTCTCTCTCTCTCTTTTTCTTCAAGCATTATTTTTTTTCTCTACCCAAAAAATACAACCTTTTTGACTTGGAATCAAACCTCTAGGGAAAAACTGATCAATCTAATGCCAGTCTCACAAAATCTTATCCTTTCTCGCGATCACTCTCTCTCTCTCTCTCTCTCTCGCCGTTCTCTCTTTCTTTCTCTTCCGTCTTTTCTTTCTCTCACCTGAACTCCTCTATTTCCTGCCCTTTTACAGACACACATGATTGGTGAATGTAGATCCAGGATATCTTGTGTGTGTTTGTGTGTTTCTCTTGCATTTATCTAACTGACTGCCTTGATTTGGCATCTACTTGACTGGGATATTCCCCAGAAATTTTATCCTCTTTGATTCTCTCTCTCTCTCCTTTCTCTTTTTCTAGAGCGGAAACTATTACATACAAATAGCAATACATTTTTTTCTATATTTCTATCATCCTATATAGATCTTGGTATACTGTATAGTTTCTAAATCAAAATGTATGAATTTTGTTGGTATGTTTACACATAGAGTCAAGTGAGTTGCCTGGATTGTGGATGAATTTCCGTGATATATCCCATCATTCCCAACCTGAAAGTGATAGTTTCATAGAATATCTATATTTATGGATTTATAAATACTGAGGAGATCCCCTCTATTTCATTTCAATCAAAGATGAAGGACAACTCTGTGAAAGTGAAAAGCCAGGAACGAGTGTTTTCCATTTTCCATGGTGACATGATGAAAGGCTTTTTTCCCGGGGAAACGCAACAATCCACCAACTCTCTCTCCCTCTTCATTCTACTCTCTCCCTTCTTCTTCTTCTTCTTCCTTTCTCCTTTTTAAGCATAAACTACATATATCGTATGTACGTGTACAAAATATGTCGATACTACTCCCGAGTTTGTCAGTTTTTTTGTGTGTGGTATGAAGGAAGATGGAATTTTGTTCTTTTTCAGTCGGTTCCTTGTATTAAAGACAGTGACAGAATTATAGAGTTTCTTGTTTCTTAGGGGAACTCCACAGGCAAATTGTTTGGAATCCTGTAGTCTGTACTTATACTCATATGCGAAGGAATAAAAGAAAAAAATTGTCATCGTCGTCGTTGTAAGTACCTACCTAATATAAAAGTTTGACAGAAACCCTCGTGCATTTATATACCTAAGATACATGTGTGGGTAGGGAAAATTCCGTGTGTAATTTCCCTGTGACATGTTCCCTGGACTAAATGAAGATTGATAGGAACTAAGAAGGCAGACTTCCCTGGAGCTAGACTCAGGTTCTCTACACTCAAAAAAATCCTCGGCATATCTTATCTATTGTATATAGAAAAGTGAATACTCATTGGCATAAGTATTCAGTACATACAATTTGTAGAAGAGCATGACATCAGATGTGAACTGTCAAATCCATAGGATATTCGCCCTTTTTTGCTTTTCCTTTCTCTTTTGTATTGGGTGAAAAAAAAAGTATGTAGTTCGTAGTTGGATCAGTGTAGAGTTGGAGAGGGTATACCGTCATGGATCGGGCAATAATACAACAGTGTCTGGCAGTCTGACTATAATCAAAGAGAATTTGAGAAAGCCATAGATGAGGAAACAGCAACACGTATATCTGTCTGGAGCACGAAAAACGAATCTGTGGAATTTGGAATTCATGGGGTAGATTGAGTGTATTTTATATTAGCAGGATAGCAGGGATACTCCTAGGGAATGTACTGAAGAAAGTTCTTGGAAGTCACTGGATGACTTTATAACTGTGAATGTACATAGTTGAGAGTCCTCATTTCTATTTCGTATATTTGTGTTTGTGAGCTAAAGAGAGAGAGAGAGAGAGAGAGTTTCGGGGAATTTCAAGTAGATTGTAGATTTTCCTGTGGACGGTATTCAGTGCGTGTGTGTGCGTGTGTGTGCGTGTGTGTGCGTGTGTGTGTGTGTGTGTATTTGAAGTATGGAGGGTAAATCAACTTCATCGAGTATGCTATCAACTATCAAGCTATTCGGAAATGAGAAATTGGAAGGAAGGTCTGGAGAACATACCACATGGGCTAACCCAATCCAATTGCTATTGCAATTGCAATTGTAAGGAGAGAAGAGGAGAGGAGGGCATATCATACATATACAGATGGGAGCAGCATGACCAAAACTCGAGACGAAGAAAGTCCAGTCCAGCCATGGAGAGGAGAGGAGAGGAGTATGAAGGAATGGAGAGAAAAGTGTGGGTCCGAAGACCAAACCAATTTCCTATCTTAACTTCTCCATTCTATTTCTATATTGGCTCCTCCAATCCTCAAAGAGTGTAGTCGTCGAATAACTCGAGTATTCTGAGCTCAGAATTGAGAATTGAGAATTGGCAGTAGCAACTAGGAAATTTCTCAATACTTATGTATGTAGTTTCATATCTATATCTGTAAGACATGTGTGTGTGTGTGTGTGTGTGTATGAGAAATATACGGAATATATAGCCAAGAGGCAGATGCAGAAATAAAAATGAAATTGCAGGAATGAAAGTAGAGAAATAAAAGAGGAATATGTATGTGTGTACACAAGTGTGAGTGTAGTGACTGTATCGAGTGTATTGAGTAGACGAAGGGGATATGGAAAATAATAGCCCATCTTCACTTCTTCACATGCCTCCAAATTCGGCATCTAGACTTCTAGAAACAAGTCTCCGTGTATAAATATTAGTTTTCTTCTTTTTTCTCCCCTCACAAGTCTCAAGTCACATACGATGGATATACACATAGCCACGTGCATACGAGTGCTCACAACCCATCGGAAATTCTGTGTATTACTTATTATTAGTAACTATTGAATTGATGGATATTTGGAGTTGAAGTTGGAGTTGGAGAGAGAGAGAGACGGAGATGGAGAAAGTTAAATGAGTGAAAGGCAAATGGTCAACATGAGGAGGATGATGATGGTGGTGGTAGCGGCTGTACAAAACTCTCTATCTCCATCTCAATTGTTATTTGTTTGTTTTCTTTGGACGAAAAGGAAATATACAGACAGACACACACACACACAGCATTTTTTCTGGAGTCTGGAGAGAGAGCGAGAGTGAGAGTGAGGGGAGGAGGGTGATAGTGGGAACTCCAACGTACACACAGACTGAATTCAAAACCAAGTCCAAGGCATATATCTTGGACCATCAATCATTGGGTTTTCGCCTACCGCGTCAACTTTCATCACTGCTGTGCTTGGCAAAAGAAAAGCTCTCTTTCTTTCTCTCTCGCTCTCTCGGTTTGGCTTCAACTTTATCTTGTAGTGGAACACAAAACTCAGGAGTTCTCTGTCCAAAGTCTAGCCATTCATATTGAATTCTTCTTGTTGGCGTTGGTGTTGGAATTCCCTTTTTAAAATGCCTTCGTTTTTTTCCCTGGTGAAGTGTTTGTACATACACATATACAAAAGAGAAAGTAGTTTGCTCAGGCATTCCTTTCTTCACTTACTTTGTTTTCACTCTTTTCTAGTTCTTATTTCTGGACATATAGAACTTGAATTCTCTTGGTTCTTCTTCTTCATCGTCTTCTTCCTTTCCTTCTCCTTCCTTTTTTCCATAAATCTCTCACGCCCATTTTGCACTATTCACTGCACAAACTAGTTCTTCCTTCATTGTTCATTCCAGTGTCCGAACTTAATGTACAGTCCACCTTTTCCTCTCTCTCTCTCTCTCTCTCTCTCTCTCTCTTTCAACTACCTAAGCTAATACTAGACTTCCACGCTATAGTCGAACGTTCGAAAGATTAAGCGTCATCTTGCACGACACCCAAACTACCTTCCTACTAAATACTAAATCACTGTGTATGTAGATCTACTTTTATACCAGACTTTGAGTGTAGAATCACATATGTACATGCTCACCTTTTACATTAATCATCCTGCATATATGGAGTTCCCACACATGTACTTATTCGTATGTACATTTGTTCATGTAGACTTTCTTGCATTTCCCTTCCCCCTTTTTTCTACCTTTTTATCGGATCCATCCAACACACACAAACACATCAAAAACGGGATTTTCCAGTAAATGTTTTCGTTTTTGTGCCAAGCATAAACCAGATGTTGGGGGTGAGATGAGATGAGAAGCTCCAAAAAGCCGAAATTCAAACAACCTTATTTCGCATTTTGATTTTGAAGTAAACACTAAGTGTTTAACACTTTTCGTATTTTTGATTTTGTTTTAGTTTTAATTTATTTATAATTTTGTAAATAATATTTAACTACAATGATTAATTGTTGTGTGACTGTTGTATTGTGAGACGTTTACTAAGATATTGTAGAACTTGGATCCCATTCAAAGGCGTAAGCTTAGCGTATATGTTTACAATAATTTTTTATTTCAGATTTGGATTTGAGCAATATACTAAAATATTTACGATTAGAATACGGACCAAGATGATTGATTGATTGATTGATTGTTTGATTTTATCACAGGTTTAAAAAAGGGGGTCCGTGGTATTCTCGGGAGGGAATCATGCATACAATTAGCGATGCAGACATTCAATCCGCTCTCCGGCTCAATCCACATCCTGTAAATTACCAGATTTATGAAGTGTCGGTGAAGTCTAGTCGAGTGGCCATTCAAATCTCGACGAGTATCGTGTTCATCATCGTCTACTACCACATGAATTATGAGAATTTGAGCCCAGGACCCGTCCTATTGACCACACTCCTCACGAGCGTCTGTGGCTACATGATTTACCAACTATATCCAACAACAAACGATTTTTGTCACAAATTATGGAATTTGATTTTAAATGTGCCCAAAGAGCATGTACGAGTGGCGGTTGTCTATTTATTATTCTCTTATTTACTGGCTCCAACACTGAGAACACTCACGGATACAATCAGTACGGATACGATTCATGTGACGGCTGTCTTCATGTTGTGTCTACATTTAATCACTTGTGACTATGGAATGATGGGATTTCTGGTGTCCAAGACGATCTCTGTGAATGCTGCTGTCATTGGATCCATTTTCCTTGCATCTAGACTGGACACAGATTGGCATTCTATTGCTCTTCTCACTTATGCTGTCCAATCTTTTATTCTGTTCCCCATTTTCTCGACATTAATTCGTGAGTCCACCCTCGCGCTCACTGTCATTATTATTATTTCGGCGATCGTCAGTTTGACTGTCTCATCGAATGCATTTTTAGCCTATGCGAGTCTAATGTTCATCGTCATCATCATCTGTCCATTAATATTTGTTTTCTCTTGTGGATTGAAACGTAATATTTATGGTCCATGGGATGAGGCCATTCCGGAAATTAAAAACAAATGTGAATAAGATTTTTTATTTTTCAAATCGAGTTTTATATAGTTTTACGGAAACCTTCGATCTCTTTCAGATATGTTTACAAATTAAATATAGTCAGAAAATCCAGAGTCCACAGTACGCGAGCCTTTAAGAATACCTATAGATATACTTATAGTATGTAATATAGTATGTAATAGTGGTCCTCAAGTTCAAAATCAAACAAACTATATTTGTTATTGTGTATTTGTCATCACAGGTTCATTGTGAATCACAATTTGTGATAATATCGAATTAAATAGGAATTATTTAGCTCGTCCTCCAAAAAAAAAACTAGACATTAAGTATACGCTGTTAATTATAAATAGATAATGATTTTGATTGTGGGATTCTTCGAATCAAATCTAAGTATATATTGCAGGAATTTAAGTTTCCCCAGTTTTGGTAAACGTTAATAATAATAATTTATTTGTGCCATGCCAAGTCATTTCTCTAATTTTTAATTAAACAACTATATACTATATGTTTTGTATAACAGCAAGGCTGAGCAAGGAGTTAATGCAATGAATTACACATACATATTTAATATTTACTTATTTACCCATGTAATTATGAAAACAATTCAATCCACTCCCAGATGTCTAATCTTTTTTCAAAGTTTTAAAATCAAAATTTATTTCGAATGCAAAATTTTAGTTTGCCATGCTCATACTTATTCTCAACAGTCTTCAAATTGAACATTACATTTAGTTATACACTTACAATTAACTAGTTGTTAATTATAACATATAGTATATGGATTGGGAGTAAATCATTTTGTGGCGTTAAAATAATTCACACACATTGAAAACAAATTATGCACATAGTTTATCACAGTAGGTATAGTATTTTTAAATTCATAAGACACTATTGAAGTTACCAAATATAAAGATAGTTATAGTTGATTGATATTAAAGAGAAGAAAAAAAGTACTTTCATAACAAAGTAATGGAATGTGAAAATTATAGCCACTGATTCTATGAAGGACATACTACTATTTTGAAAATACATTTAAGTCAACTTTTTCTGCTTTTCCTTGTCAGTAGCACATTTGGCGACGAGTCGATTGAAATAACAAATGTAGCCCAATCCCACAAGACGAAGAGGCCCAAGGAAAACAACCTACAGCAGGGAACAAGATTTGAGGACAATGATAAATAAATAATTGTATCATACACATTTTTTTGGTTTCGATTGAAATCCCCAAAATTTTGTAATACTTTATAACTACTTACCTGAAGAATAAGATTAAAAGCAGATGACATTGGGGACATTCCAGCACACATTATAGCAGATACATTTGCATCGAATCCCGTGCAAGAAAAGAAATTACCAGCCTGTGTCAAAAGTGTGTAGGAAAAATATACAAATATTAAATATATTCTAGATTATTCTCTGATTTTTAATTTTTCGTATAATATAACAATTCAGTTAACGATAAATGATTATGACAATGTATTTTACCAAAGCATCATCCAGAATGGATTTTGCGACTTCTTGAGGTTTGAGAACACCAGCAGTTGCGCCAATTAATTTGGTCTCAACGGGTTTCGTCTTGTCTTCCTCAACAAGGCATGGAGTGTCTGTATCTGGGGGGAAAGCAATCGTCACACCGATTTTGAAAGGTTTTACTTCCATTTGAAGTGCCTCGGCAAATCCACGAAGTGCGAATTTTGAGGCAGAGTAGCCCGTGTAGCCAAATAAACCAACAAGACCCGCCACTGAAGACACTACTACAATTTTCCCTTGTCTTCTGGATTTCATGGACTGTAAACTACTTCGTACTGCATGAACTGTTCCCAAATAGTTAATATCCATCATTCCCTAAAACAAATTGATTGAAACACCATATCGAATCGAATATATGTTGGAATTATCTCTAGCCGAATAGATACAGACGTTAATTTGATTAAAATAAGCACAGTCGAATTACTTTGATATGTTCAAGTGGGATATCTTCTAAACGAGATGGGTAAGAGTAACCCGCACAATTCACCAAAATATCAATTGGTCCCAATTCAACTTCACAACGTGTAATGACATTTTCCGTCTCTTCATAATTCGTCACATCAGCTATATATGTATTTAGAATGGAAGAAAAAGTATTGCACACATTAAAAAATGTTGAGACGCATATGTAATTGTTCACAAGTATCACAAGATTAATGTTTTAAAGATTATACCTTTAAAAAAGTTAATTTTTTGATCATTTGTTTTCCTGTGCTCACGAATCTCATTCGACGCATCCTCTAATTTTGTGACAGATCGAGCCAAAATTGTAACATTTGCTCCACGTTGAGCTGCAATAAATGCCAATTCCTTTCCAATTCCACTCGAACCACCAGTAATCTAAATATATAGGTATGAAATTAAAAATTCAAGTACTTTGTATGCATTTAATTGGAATTTATAAAAGTGGGTGTGGATTGAGAAATCTTACCAAAATATGCTGCCCGACAATACTGGAATTCATTCGCTTACGCCTTTTAAAAACATCTACTAAGACAAATAGACCAATTAAACCTAGGCCTATCCATAAATAGAAACACAAGCAACACAACATTTTGTCTGTTAACTAATAAATAAGATTAAATAATTGTTTTGTATATGCAAGCCTTAAAAATTCTATTAATAAAGTTGGACTTTTATTTTTTGGTTGAAGGACGGGTTCCCTCCTATTTCTTTTGAATCTATACCATGTGACATTGCCTTTGCACTAATTTTGAAATTGTTTGGTCGTCGAGTTCCGGTTCTAAAAATTTTGGGAATAGAGTTAAAAAAAGTTTAATTGTTTTCTGATATTATACAGATAATTAAAAAAAACTATCATCATCATGGCGTTCAGTAAGCAAGGAGGACCCAAGGTCCAGAAGGTTATGATCCAGCCCATCGTAAGTCACCAAAACATAATAATTATACACATTGTTTTTCTCGTGGTTTTATTTTATGTATGCATTTTATGTACTCACTTTTTTTAACAATTGTACAACGTTTCGTGCTACAATTTACATTTGCATATTTTGCATGTACAAAAGAATGACATTTATTATATCATAATTTCAGAATCTCATCTTCAGATATCTACAAAATCGTTCTAAAGTAACTGTGTGGTTATACGAGAATGTAAAGACACGAATTGAAGGTCATATCATCGGTTTCGACGAGTACATGAACTTGGTACTTGACGATGCTGTGGAAGTTGATACGACAACGGGGGAAAAGATTTCGGAAGGAGGTAATTATTTTTAAAATACTTCAATTTGTTTTTGTGTCTACAAAGCATCAAAACCCATGGTATATTATGGATACCATAATATGGTATACAATTCTAATTCTTGTATATTTACTCTGTCTTCTATGCATAACTTTTCAGGTCGGATATTATTAAAAGGAGACAACATTTCTCTCATTCAAAGTGCTGCAGATGCGGAGGCTGAGAAATAAAGAAACTATCTGGTTAAATGATTCCAAGAGCTGATTGTTATATCAAGATAATAATGAGATGATTGTAATTTTGTGTAAGTGCGTTTTTTTGTATTGTAATAAATGAACTGTCTTTCTTTTCCCTATACATTATGGGCTATAATATACATATTTGCACGAGCGTGTCAATTTGACCATGTCAAGATTTCCGCATATTTTTCATGCATAGGTACTTACGACGCAAGTGTATAAATAATTTCGCGTGTAGTATTTATCGATAATTGCATTTCACTTTTATTATTATTAAACAGATCAGTGTTACGAACAAACGAACAAACAATTTTTTTACCCAGTCCATCTCTCAACATACTACCAAGTTGAACAAATTTGTACACTCTGTCCATTTCTTTCCTTAAAATTAAATCACGAAAACGTTAAATATAATATTATTAAAGGTATATATCATTATGATTACTGGTAAAAGGATACAATATCGACGATACACTTAAGTATTGACATGGTGGCCAATCTACTTTCTTTCTTTGATATAGCGTCTTTACATAATATAGTATGGTAATTTATTTAGAACGTTGTATGTATATGATTTCCTTAATGCTTAATTAAGAAAAATGACTTGATTTTCTTGCGTTGCTACAAACATAAATTCTTCTGTGATAATTTTTTTTGCACTGATTGCCCTACACAGTATTAACCGAGGTGCAATCAATAATAATATAAATGTAGTTGTTTTTAAAAAATAATGCTAATATGTGTACAGTTAGTTGTGGGGTATTTTAACTATATAATTAACTGCCTATTAAAATAAGGATTTATCGGTCAATATCTCAATATTGATTCATGGCACTCAAACACAATCGAAATCTAATCGTAAGTATGTTTGTCGTATTGAATTAACAAAAAATACGCTCATTACATAGTGAACTCGAACAAACTTTGAACAAAACATACTACTTTCTTTGACAATCCCGTTTTTCTTGAAAACAAAACCGAAACTCATTTCTTCCTCTTTCTTTGTCGTCATATACGTTTAAATCTTACGAAAATCAATTAACTAATTATATGAGCCAGTCAGAAATTACATGTACTATGATTATAAATATAAGATACATAGTATACATAATAAATTACTAAAACTATAATAATTAAATAATATATGTATAGATAACTTACGATTAGTGAAACTCATATGGACTCGTAAACAAACAAAGCTGATTCATTTTGCCTCACATGGAGACCTTCTCTTCACATATATACGAATCAAAATAAATTTTCTACACATTCATTCTCCTCTTGACGCCTTGTCGTTTCATGTTAAACGTTAAATGATTATGATGACACAATAGTCGATTTTAAAACTTTAGGTGTATTATTATACGCGCAGTATTTTATGGTACTACAAGCGAGGATGGGTACAAAAAACAAATTACACATATTCCAGAGAAATAATTGTGGTAACAAATGAACGGATGTCCATGATAAACGTAGATTTCGTGAATATAGGAATATATGTACATATTCAATCGAATTAAATATCATCAAAATTTTCTTACCAATACAACCGAACAATGAAAAAATACTGTCTCCGCATGCATCCCAGTAAGCCTCAGACTTTTTACACATGTCTACTTAAGTCTATTATAATATATTTAAATAATAATATTCATACTTACATGTATGTAGAATAAACAAATCCTTAAAAATTTGGAGTGAATTTGGTTAATCTTTGGTTTTTTATGACACTCCCCACATTATATTATCACGTACACACTCTACCCATGTATAGTATGTTTCTTTTACATTATATAACATCTCATTATGTATTTCAAACTCAATCTCGAAGTCAGACCTCTCATGGTCTATATTGGCTCTGGGTAAATAGAGATCAGCAATTCAATCATTTTCACTTACAGGGATATTACAATTCTACATGATACTTGATGATACTACAAATATATGTTAACAGCTTTAACTTAAAATAACAATACAAATTTATCGATAGATTACTATCATTAAATACATAACACACATTATGTATAAAGAACGAACTAGGCACTAGGTGTAAGTTACTACGATTATATAGATATATACATATTTCTTCATAAATTTACAATTTACCTATGTATGTATATTTAACTATTTTTTATACAATAATATGCGTACATATAAGATGACGTGACGATAATGCAATTATAATTATTACTATAATATTATTCGTGTATGCAAAATTTTACTCTCCCAAGACCTTGTGGAAATTGCATTTTCTGTACATTTTCTGGTGATTTCCTTTTTTAAAGGGCTACATTTACTTCCAAAATGTCTTAATTTTCTGCTCCAATCCTGATAAACTTGTTGTACGGAAGATCTTCCATACACGCTCTAATTATTACTTTGAAATGGCCCTACAGAAATATTGACGCAGCGCGAGGACAATTATGACTAACACTACACAGCTGCATATGCGTGTGTGTGTGTGTGTGTGTGTGAGGTTGAGAGTTTCGTGTACAATAATACTAGTCAAATATTGCGTGTCTACTTGTATAATATTAAATATTATATATGTACTTTTAGTTTGATATAGGCATTAACCGTACGATCGTATTACACATCGATATATTGATGAATTTACATATGGTATAAATAATTTTACACTTTGATTTTCTCATGATCATTGCACAACAATGGAGTAAGAGCTTGAAGCCAATGTGGATGAACTACTGTGTGACTCATTGTTTTTTGAATCGTGGATTTTTCTTAATTTACTCCATAATTCATCATAGTCTATACTTCCACAAGAAAAACGATTCTTATTTCCTGGAAAGTGGTGATGATGATGATGATGATGATCGGACGGACCTAGATGTTTCATCCGATTACGACAACTTCTCATTTTTAGAAGAGCATCGTCCGATATTGGGTCGGGAGGGCTTTCAGGTACTTGATTACTAGTATGAGATGACCATATGCCTGGACAACTTTGAACTCGGTATAGGCCATCACCTTGTCGTTCACAGCAGGTCAATTCCCGTCCAGACAACAAGTTGAACCAATGTTGTCCAAAATTTAAATTGCTACCACTACTAGAAGAGCTTCTACTACTTGTTTTGTCCTCACTCATTTCCGATCCCTTTGCTGTACTGCATTCATCATTTGTCGTCGTTTCAGTTTCAGTCTCCAAATCTTCCCATCTTCCTGTGATATCATATAGAAACCATTTTTTACAATTGGGTCACATTCACTCTCACAAAATACATACTTGTGCTCTTCTAGAGTTTTTTTATATACATATACAGAAAGAAAAGCAATTTCACGCACGCTTTATACATACCATATATAAAATTAGTTTCATTTTTGTTACCTGAACTTTAAATCCTCATACAAACGTATACAGTAAGCATTGAAAATGAAAAACATTTGTCGGTTAAGTAAATGTATGAAAATTAATTGTAATTTTAATTTAGTTTTCGTTAGTTTAGTTTGCTATTATTGTTATTAATAATTATTAGTTCCTCGCTCTTGTCAGTTGTCATCAAAGAATGACATTTTTATCCATAAGGTATTGTTATTATTTGTTATCCTGAAATTGTACAGTGATATACGTACCGCATTTACTTTTATAGCATAAAAAAAGAGCACCTTGATATTTGCGGTTACGCTTTGTATAGTGTGTACATTAAATTAATGCCATTAATAAACCGAGAGTTAATCGTTTGTTATGATTTAAAATACCTTGTTATTCATGTAACTACGTATGTATAATGAAATTCATTTTACAGTATGGTCCGTTTATATGAATTGTCGACATAAAACCTGAGGTTTTGAAAACTAAACCTTTCATTCATCACTTGTGTGAAGATTCTACAACACGTGTAACGTATATTGTATTTGTATTGACATTGTTAATACAAATTTTATAAAGACTACAACACTTATGGATATACTAACAAGCAATCAACAACAGAATACGCATCTATAATAAGACACAACCTGTGAAATTGTTCATAAAAATGTATTGAATCCATGCATGTACGTGCATATATACATTTTGACTAAGAATGATTGCCCTTTCTCTGGAAAATATATTTTACTACAAAACCTCTTTGATACGGCTACAGTATATTCTTTGTATTTATATTATTTATTATTTTATATTCTAAACTTATTGTTAGTCGTACGTGTTACCATTAATCTTATTAGATAAGTTACTTATCATAAGTATATCATTCATTAGTTGTAATAGATTCTTAGATTAGTACACACCATTTCTTTTATTAAAATTACAAATGGGTGGTTTGACTGCTATCTAAATTCTTTGGTTTAGTGCACGGACTATAAATGATTATTTTAGAAGTATAACTATTTGAAAAATCTAAATATACTTGAATTATTAAATACATTACACATGGTGCGATATGTGAATACACGGACCTGGACCATTAGAAGTCTTATTAGAAGAATTTGATGGCAATTCGCTTGCATCTTCCGCCAAACTCCATCGTTTCGGTCGACTAGAATCTCCAGCAATCCAATCACTTGAAGTAGAAGAACCACCAGCGTAACTTCGACGTTTTTCTTGATTTGTCAAACTGACTCGTTGCGATGGGAAGAGATACTCTGAACATTTCCTTTTTTCCGGTGATTTAGATTCTGCGGCACTTGCTATGGATGGAACTTCAACAGTGGATGAACTGCAAGAGTACACGCCTTCATCCGCTGATGACCAATGTCCACTATCCGAAGACCACAACTACATGACAAGGAATTTTAAAATATAAAAATATATATTTATACTGTAGTGGAACCTTTTCAAGAAAGTACAGAGCTGTAAGCTCTTATAATGTCCAAGAAAAGCCAAGAATTGTTAACAAAAATTAGGAATCTATAATTAGAATGGAGAATTGACTTGTTTTATACCTGTAATTGTCGAGAAGATTTAGGAGATTTTGAATAGAGGCTGTAATTATCAGAGAATACGCCATCATCCTGTGTAGAACCCGATTCGGTCATATCCCAGGACGAAGACGCAAGGAGATCATGATCAGATATTTCTGAACCAATACCAGATGTACTTACAGAGTCCGATCGTAAACAATCTCTCTTATTACATCCCAACGGGCTACAAACCACACCACTACTACCCGATTGAACACTTTCATCCGATACACTCACACGTGAAGAATTACTCCCCGAAGCGAGTAATTCCCCAGAATTATTACTATTACTACTACTACTATGATTATTATTTGTATTCACTTCTTCTTTTTCGTTTGACTTTTTCATCGGCGAGTCTCCTTCCACAACAAATTTATGCACACGACATTTCTTCACATTCCCAAAGCTGCCCGAATCATCAAAAACTATGTTTTCCGTTGTTGCTGCTGCCGATGACGACGAAGATGCTGATGCTGATGGTGTTTCCATTTCAGAACTCATGGATATAGATGAAGATTGATCCGAAATTTGTTGTTGATATTGTTCTATAGAAGATTTTCTACTTTTAAAACCTTTGGAGATGGAGATGGAGACGGACTGTCTTGTCAAAGACTTGGTAACAGACTCCCAATGACCAATCTCTTCTTCCTGTATGGATGTAACATTTTGTTCTTTCACCAAGCGTGTGGGTCTAGGCAAACTGAAACCAGGGCCACCAAGACTCAATCCCATTGTAGTACAGGAAGTGGACACTCCAGCCGTTGTTGTGGATCCGGTTCGATTTTCTTTCCCCAACGGTTTATCAAATTGAAGTCGAGCCATAGCAGTAGTTGGTGAGGCATCCTGCTTTGGACTCCCCATACTTGAGCACCCACGAAACGGACTAATCCTGAGAGATAAATCGAGTCTTTTCCCCGTCGTACTTTTCGCAGGCAATGATGTACAGGACGGTGAGAGGAGCGTTTGAGGCCCAAGAAAGAAATCAGATGCGAGTGATTGTAATGTAGAAGACACGGGTCCAGACTGTGATGGGATTTTATTCTCTAATATTTTTTCGGAGATCAGTTGCTGTTCATATTCTAACAACTGGCCGAGAAAGTTGAAATTCGGGGAAATTGTAGCTCTCTTTGCTTTCACGTATCGATATGCATCTTCACACGTTAACATCAAATGTCGCATTACGTATGCTATGGCTACTGTCGGTGATCGTGAAATACCAGCTAAACAATGAACAAGTGCACATTCGTGTGACTCTCGTACTTTTTCTGCAAAAACATACAAAGAAAATGTACTGAAAATAATTCAAGTACTCACGGAAAGTTTGGTGAGTTTTCAACTTTTTTATACTTTAAGTATAAATTTAAAATAAATTATACTGTATAATTAATGGCAATTCTTACTCACCAACAAACTGAAAAGTTTGTTCAAAATGTGGAAGTAATTTTTCGTTGTGACTATCATTCACGGGTATCCGCATGAAATGCCCTTCAGTAATGAAATCTGGTTTCGGACATTTGTTACTGACATTCAATTCGTACGTAATATTATGACTCTGGAGAAAATTGAAATATACAACCAATTAGTATCAAGTAGAACTGGCATTTAACGAGATTGTTGAAATTCTAAAATATACGATTGCAATTCAAAGTGATTTTCTATAATAAAGTATTATTAATAAGTAAATAAGTGAGTAAGTAAATAACCTGGAGTAGTTCTTTGTTATTCGCATCTTCCTCTGAGCCTAAATACAAAAATGGAAGAATGCGTGTAGGCCCAGAACTTGTAGCAGGCTGCAACATAAAAATGTATCATATTATTAGTATTATGTAATGGTATGTATAGTACAGGCATGTACCATTTAACAGGCTCTTTATTGAAATGAAATGTGAAGGAAAATGTGAGCGTATAGCAATTAATAATTCCAAAATAATAATTTTGACTCATAATTAAAGAAAACTCACTAAACAAGGTTGAGATAAAGCTGTGAGACCAGGATACTTCCATATCATGTTCTCGCATAACTCGGGATACGTTGCGTAGAAGTCTATAAATCCACCTACACAAGAAACAAGAAACACGGTCATACACCTTCTCTCAATCATGTACATATATATGTATGTATATCACAAGCATATAGGTATACTTTATAGCATGCATACGAACGCAAAAATAAGTTTATCCTGCAGAAATAGGATGAGAAAGTTTTTGCTTGGATTTTGCAACGGGGTATCTCGATCCCATTTTGTCACCTAATAAATGTACTACATATAATAATATAATATATATGCACATGTCGCACGTGAATACATATCCTAAAATTTACCTATATGGAGATTGTAAAGACATAGCTTCAGATTTGTGACGGCATAAGTTTGGTGCTTCTACGTAAAATAAATTACGTGATGCAGTACAAGGAAATGCACACTCACTCCCATATAGTACAATATCGATAATAATGATTATTTGAAAATCATTACTCGTACAGCAGTACATAGAACAATGTGTAAATAGAACAAAAAATAATGTAAATAGATTACCCGACAACATGCACACTTTCCCAAAGACTAAAATCAATTTCCTCAGAAGGACATAAATAAAGCTGTCAAGGGCAACATCCTCCACTGAAGCAGTACGTTGATCATAAACAATTATGTCTGACTCTGTGAACGGGAAATAAAACGTCAATGATGTTGAACACATGTATACATTTTCAGATTCTGAAATCAAGATTGGAATGTAACGTGTCATACCATAAACTGTACAATCATATTCATTCTAAACTTACTTTCATCGATCTCAATACGGCAATGTGCTAACAAGTCTTTTAAAGAAATCTGCAATCACAAAATACAAGTATAAATTAGATAAATCGTTTTCGGTTGTGAGCTTCATTTAATGACACCGCTTCCGTATTACCCCTACAATAAATGTAAATACAATAAATGTAAATACAAGGAATTGAACGTAGTGATAATCGATAATAATAATGCTTTTAATATGTAGAGAAATGTTATAACGAAGTCTGAACAATAATTTTAATATGTATAGTACTCGCTCATGGAAGTACATAGACTATATACAAACAGCGTGTGTCGAATGAATGAATGAATGAATGGAAATGACGGAATTGTTGGACTTGTATACATGTACTGTACTATGACGTAACTACATGTATGTGGACTTGTAGACAATATAATACTACAAAAGTACAAGTGGTATGATACTAGATTCACTTACTTTATCTTGTTGTAAACGGCGCTTTATTAATTTTGAACAGCATATATTCACAGAGCCAATGATATGATTGTCATTATATTCCAAAAAGGATCTGCAATCAATTAGCCTCACCTATGTACATAAGGAATTGTTATATTATCACATCTTACACACGACAACCCAAACTGATCATGACAACCAAAATGGTCAAAATAAAGGAAAGGTTTTATTATAATGAGATTTACTACACAATAACACCTTTTTTGAATGATCCTTGAGAATATTTGTCAACTGAAGAGGTGGGACTGCACGGATTTGAGAAACTCGCAAAGCCATTCCCACACACAGAAATTGAAGCTTCGGATGATGAGTATATGTAATTTAAAGGAAAGAAGAAATTTTTGTATGTAGATGAAGATGGTAGCGTACAGTGGTCACTTTAACTCCTTTTTCTTCGTATGATGACAATATGGTTCCCTCTTTAATTCTAAATCCATTCAGCCATCACTTCTTGAGAACACACCAACGATGCATCTTATTAAAAGGACTTTCAAATGACAGGAACAAAGACATTACTGAGACGAGAAGAATTTTGAAAATATGATGATGATGACGATGAAAGGATTCCAATTGAAGACAGATGGTTAATTTCTTGAAAAGCCAATAAACTTGATTGTTGCAACAAGAATGTGCGTTCAGGAAGCCAATTCATTGTTACAAAATTTATATAGGAGAATCCAATTTTTTATTATAAGCAACACATAATATGTTCTCCTGTCAGTCGTCCCAGACCCTGAAACGTAACAATAAAAGAAAGTTATTAGATACGCTATCATTTGATACCAAACACAATTCTCAACGTGATCTATTTTGTAGGCACCGAACCGAGTTACTGAACAGAGTATGATAATGTGTGCTAAAGTTTCTTGTATAAATGAGAGGACCGCTGTCTTTTTTTTACTTATATAATCGATCGACTATAGACTTGAAGAGAACAAGAAATAAGAAAATCAAGTTAAAAAATCTGTATTAGACGTATCAGACTCTGTAGTAATTACTGGACTAAAAAAAGTCATTGGCCAAATAATCGTCCTCATAAAGTACGTACATTATGTACGGTACATACACTTACTGCGAAACTTTTTGTTTAACTTTTTTTGTTTAACTTTAGTCACGCAAACTGAAAACTCTGTATTTATAATATACAAGTAGTATATATATAGACTTAAATAGACTAATGTAAAAAGACTATGTGAAGAATACACCTGGAAAGTGTTATCTCTCTCGATAGTTTTCACATAATTCACACGATTAACAAGAAAGTTGTGTGCGCTTATATTTAAGCCAGGAACATAAAATTTAATGTGGAAAAGGTGAACAACTTTCACCGGAGAAAATGGGTCTTGCAAGTAAAGTTGTAATAAGGATTTAGAAACAGGAAATCGTACAATATATAGTCCACATATTTACTCGCACATCAAACACATGTTTGTATACTCCAATTATTAAAACGCTCAGCGTTCTATTATAAAACACAAACGACGATTATAATTATTATATATAGTAATCTCATACTGTTTATCTAGTCAAGATTTGACTATGTTTAACAGCTTTGAGGACCAGATTGATTTTATACTTTCAACTTAAAGTCTTAGTCAGCAATTATGAGCATACATTTATAATATTTACATTACAAATTACAATTTGTAATATTTTGTATAATATCAAATATCTACAAAATGCTAGAATGATTTCATACCGTGATCAAGACAATTGACCTATGTGTGTGACCCATCATGTACAGCTACATATTGAAATCCTCCGGTTGATGACTGGGAACAGTTAACTAACTATTTATATATTATTTAACCAAGTACTGTGTATTAATACTTTCAAAATTGATCCTGTGAGACTTTTTGAACTTTTTTTTCTTCTATATTGTATGGATGATTGTGACGATATATTATTATATGTACTTAATGGAATAAAGTGAGACTTTCAACAGCTTCTTAATTAATGGTTTTGAAAGAATTTCACAAAACTAATTTCACTTCCACCATTTTTTTCTTTGGTTCAATTATAATTCTCACATTTTTTCGAAGAAGTATTTTAGGATTTTTCTCTCGTGTGTTTCAAGATTTAACACCATGCAAAAGTGTGTATAGTTTTATTCCCTGTTGTGTATCTGCGAGTACTTTACATATATATATATGTACCTCTCGAGATAATAAACTATAATTAAGCATAGTAGTAGTATTCACTGTAGTCTCCTCCCACAGACTAAGGTTTTCGTCATTTTAACGCGATGCCATTGGTAGCAGTGCTGTGTAACTATGGTTTTTGCTAGTGAAAATTATCGCTAGTGAATTGGCATTACTACAATTTTGCTAGTGAATTGGCATTACTACAATTTTGCTAGTGAATTGGCATTACTACAATTTTGCTAGTGAAATGATTGGTATTTAGTTAATTATTTACCAAGTGGTAGTTATTTACCAAATTTTGGTAGTTAATCGACGAAATTTTAATTTTCGGGTCGTTTTTTACGTGGACCAGTAATCAAAATTTTCTCGGACCTACTGAAATTAATTCGGCGGGCATTTAATATATTTAGTTAATTTTTGCTAGTGATAATTAATGGAAAAGTCAAATCACTGCTACCGAATTGCTAGTGATAATTAATGGAAAAGTCAAATCACTGCTACCGAATTGCTAGTGATAATTAATGGAAAAGTCAAATCA